>VXBU01003344.1:694774-793926 GCA_013400315.1 Bombycilla garrulus | reverse complement strand
AGGCTGGCGGCTCGCTGCCGGGAGGAGGGCGGCTAGGCTCCCCGCCGAGTGGGATGGATGGATGGATTGATGGACGGATGGATGGACGGACGGACGGAAAAAAAGTGGGGGAGCCGTTTAAAACAAAAAGAAAGAAAGAAAGCCAATTTCGGAAGAGCCGGGCTGTGCCTGGTTTCACGGCTTGCGGGGGCAAAATGGAGAAGAGCAAACCGTATTGATCCGAGAGAGGCAACCAAATGGGATGCTGTTGTGCCTGGATTCTGTTCAGAGGATGCTGATGGATCTATTAAGGTGTCGGCATCTAAAGAAATAAGCCCGCTGATTATCCCCTTAGAGCTTTTAATACACTGTATTCTGATGGAATTTTTTGTGTTGAGGTGGTTACCTTTTGATGCCACACTTGTATGTTCTTCCCCTCCAATTTTTTTTCCTCTTTCAATTCATTGTTCCTCGTTGATTAGGCAGAGAGCTTGTGTGGTATGAGAAAGGAAAGTGTCAGAGTTTCCCAGAATCTTGCTGCTTGTTCTTCAAGGCAGTAATAATCTCATTAGCTCATTGTGTTATCTTACTCATTAATTTCAAGGCCAAAATAAACTTCATGGCCTTTGCCCCTCTCCCGCTCTGAGGGAAGTAGGCTGGAGTCCAAGATGGCATGTTTGCTGTCAGTGAATTGCTGGTGGGACAAGCGTGTTTGGGAGCAGAGTGGTAAAGCTCTCCACTTGACTTGGCACTGTTTCTCCTGTGGTGACGCTCTTCACTTGAGACTGTGCTTGAACCACAGGTCGTTTGGGTGAAGTTCAGCATAAACTCAGATAGGTACATATGGGTTTGTTTTGTTTTTTTTCTTCATGTTTGATTGTACAAGAACTTGTACAGTTTCCATTAATTCTCTTGCAAGACTGCAGCTGTGTAGGAGATGATGAAGTTCAATGGAGTAGTTGAGCATTGGGCTGTTCCAGAACTTCTTGTGCTGTGAACAGTTCTGATGCTTGGATTTTAAACATAAATGTTCTCATATTTCCTCTAACTTTCACAGGAGCCTTGGCTTTTGGTTCCCTTCTGTGTACTCTAGTCTTCTTTCCCTTTCACATTGATAGTTACTGAGCCTTCATGACTAAGATTATGCTCGTTACTTTCAGTATGGTTTTCAGCCTTTTCTAAGAGCAGTTTTACGTACTCTTAAAAAAGTCTCATTATCTCTTTCTTGCCTAATTCCCACCTTCACCTCTCCACCCTTATACACACATTTAATTGGAGAAAGCAGGACAGAGAACAGTTGGTCTCCAAATATAGCTGGAATTCAACAAGCACAGGAAGAACACCTGACCAGATTGTCCCCGCTGAGCATGATAAAAATGGCAGGACCACTTATCAAAACTTTGTAGTGCAGTTTAACAATGCATTGCAGATAGCTCTGCTGAGAGTGCTCAAGTTGTGCCTGACAAGGGCTGAAATCAGAATGGGCTTAAGTAATGTTAGACAGAAAACAATAACGTTATCTTCTCCTCCCCTTGTGGTTTCTTTTATCTCTGAAGAGGTGTGTTAACAAACGGGACAAAATTCTACTTACAGGGAACTCTACGAGCACAAAGTATATGTTCTTGTCCCAGCCAGAGCTAAAGCTTTCTGCTCTGTGTTAATCTTCTTACAAAATGAAATTATTGCATAGTCCTGTGCTGGCTTCATTTTTTCTTTTCCTTTCTGCCCCTTTTAGCAGAAAGATGCATTGTTTTCAAATCCTAAGTGGTGTTTTGTTTGCTTACAAAACTACTACAGAATAATTGGATCTGAGGCTTACATTTAGTGGGGAACCAGTGCGAATAAAGTATTGCTGTTAACTGTAATGAGTTCACCTATTCTAAATTTATGATGGCCATAAATTTTGAGAGGCTGCTTCTACACTCTATGCAAATTAAAAAAAAAAACCAAACACAAAACCAACAACAACCAAGAAAGGTCGCATTCACTCTTGCTGCTTTGGCTTATGAGAACATAATTCATGATAGGAATGGCCAGAGTGCTGATGAAGAAACTTAATTATCATCTGCAGTGGCTAAAATCATCCTGTTCTTTCACTGCATGGTTTTAGTATTCATTCTTGGTTATGGTCGGTGCCGGAACAAAGACCAGGTGTCTTGGCAATTGGTACCCAGAGTGCTGGGAGATAAAGAACAAAAGAAATTATTAAACCCAAAGAGAACCTAGGATTTCGTTGTTTCTCAGGCTGTTCTACTACCCTCCGGTGCAGAGACATTAGTAATAAGTACTTTCTGTCCACGCTTGCATTCCATGTTAGGGCCAGGGAGCTTTTGCTTGTGGGTAGCTCTTTACAAATAATTGACAACATTTTTTTTTTTTTTACCAAAACAAAAAGGAAGGGAATAGAGAGATATTTAAGGAGTTATCTGAATTTCTTCTTTACCCATGATATTAACCAAGATAAAATAAGAAAAAGGAGCGTTAATCTCCAGGCCTCTGCTGCATGCTTGATGAAGATACTCTTAAATGTGTTGCATGAAAATCAGTTTGCCATCTGATGCAGGATCCTGGTAGGATTCCAGGCGTGAGTCAGCACCTAAGTTAGGGACTCATTATCACTGGGACACAGTGGGCACCTGTGGGCAAAATCAAGATAATCTAGGAAATGTTTAATTTGCTTGTGTAAACTTGGTTTATTAATTGCAGAGATCCAAATTTGAAATGGTTAAAAAGGAAGCAAACCCTTGCTTTATGTAATTTTTTTTTTATGCCTCCAAAGTAAGTTTATATCTATGATTCATCTGTAACATTTCCTTGTGCCTGTGAATCTGGACACATTTAGGAGTATGCAAGACATGACAGTGATGAGAAGATGAACACTTAGACGTGTTACACACGAGTCATAGCAAAGATGAAAGAAACACTTCTTTTTTGTAGAGACCAATCTACAAGTGCTGCCTTTGGATCCAGTCCCTTGCAGCAGCTCCACCTTATGCTTGTATGTATTTGTAGCTGTCTAACCAGCATAACTGTGCTGGATGGGCTTGGGAAGCAGGAGACTTGGGTTCTTCTTCTTGTCCAAATGAGTATTCAGTGTTATAAGAAAGAACAGAGAGCCTATGGGGCTCTTTTTTTGTGGGTAAACCCAAGTAAAGCCCAGATAGTTTTAGGAGGACAGTGCATTGACTGAGGAAGTGCTGGGTGGCGATGATGATAGAGCTTTCCTGGCCTTTTCCCTGGAAGGTATCAGAGTAATGCACAGCTTGGGGCACATGAGGATACTTCATACTGGACTGATGGGCAGAGGAGACAGTCAGAGTGACCTTTCTGTCTCATGCCTGTTTTGTGAGGGGGTCTGTGTTACCTTGGACCTCGAACTTTGTTCAGAGTTATTAATCTCTATGAGACAACCCTGAGGGAAAACAGGAATTGGTAGTACATCTCCTTGCTGTTGATAAAACAGCTCAGTTGCTCCTGTTGCTTTTTTCTGGTTTTTTGGGTTTTTTTTAAACTTTTTTTTTCTTTCCCCCCAGCCCTTGTGGCTGTTCTGAGGCATGCGATTTTAGGGACAGCAAGCATGTAATTTTGGGCTTGTGCCTCCCCTGGGAATTGGGGAACTTGGGACCTAGGCTTTGTGAGGCTTGCTACTGCAATGCTGTGTTTTCTGTGCACCAATGGGTCCCAGTTCCTCTGTAGAGAACCAGCATGAAATAAAGAGAACAAGCTTTCTGTTCCCTCTTGGATGGGGAATGAAAGCTGGTGTGCTGACTAGTCTTAATACTGTCATTTATCTTGCAGTAGTATCAATAATGTGGTGTTTGCTTTCCAAACAAAAGATGTGGTTTGTGTGTCCCAAAGAGTTTAAAGATCACTTGAAGCTTGGTGTAGTGGAAATGGTGATTTTTCTCTGCCAAATCGGCTGCGACCTGGGTTGCAACGTTGTTGCCTAATTGTGATTAGTGCAGGAGTTTCAGACTGCTCAGAAAAAAAAACAACTAAAAACAATTCTTTTCCGTGAAGTAGATGTTGATTTCTCTGTATTTTATGAGAAAGAAAAGGCATACAGATTTGGACTGAAATGGTAGAAGTTTTCCATACCAATGAGGTGGATCCAAGTGTATTGCAGAACGCTTAGAATCCAGCAGCTCCTGTGTATTCAGGGGGAAAAAATGTATTTAAACTGCTACAATGTTCTGCATCAATGCTAAGAGCTATTTAATGGTCAGGCGTAAGCAGTATGACATTGGACTCTCTGTGTGTAGCAGCTCTTCTCCGTGCAGACTTTCTCATTTGCTGTAAATGAAATGAGATTTCAGTGACATTTTTAGTTCCTTTTTTCCTCCTCTTGTTGTTCTTGTGTGTTAGCATTGCTTAGGTAATTACAGTGTGCTCGCTGGAAGCCCTGACAGCCTAAACTGAGTTCTTTGTAAAAAACGCGGTGTTTCCCTAATTAAGAGAGACTAGAAACAGCACCTGAATCTATTAATTAAATAGTCAAAGTTGATCTCTGTTTGGGATATATTAACAAGCAAAACAAAATACATTTCTGACTAAAATGTTGCCCAGAGTAAATGAGCTACAGTGAGGTGCTTTTTTTTTTTGGTGAAGAAAAATAATTTATTGGTGCTGCAACTGTCACACATGCACAGTCATGCAAAATTCATGTGAGATAGTTCCCAATTCTATGGTACTGAGAACAATAGCCACTATTTCTTCTTCAAAGCTCTTCAGAGATGTTAAATAATCCTTGTGACAACCCTATGAAGTGAGTATTGTAGTAATTTTGTATGGATGGCAAAACAATTAATCGGCATTGTCTCCAGCTGTACTGAGAAAGTGGGACTTGCAGCGTGCCCGGGGCTTGTGTGAGCGAGGGGTGGGTGAGCCTGTCCTGCTGCCTCTTCTCTATCTGTGCTGATGAAAACCATCTGCAGGTGCCATGGACATCAGCATGAAGGTGTGGAGGTCAGGGTGGGACCTGCATGTCCCGATAAAGGGTGGATTCAGCTCGTTCTGAATTATTCTGACCATGTCTCTGCCATCGCTTCTTGGAGGAAAGGTGTGTGGAGCTGTTGGCTGCAATCTGGAGTGTCCATCTGAATGTGGAACTTGGGTTGCTCAGACTGGCTCCAGAGCACAAGTTTCCTCATTTGTGGGATGAGATTCTGGTCAGACACTTCCCACTGGGGCCTTGCCAGCCTGGCCTTGCTTAGTTTGACTTGAGGGTGGTCTCCTAATTTCCTTTGATGTGAAAAGGGTGCCGATCCCACCGTTCCCTCTGCTGCATGAACACCAGCTGTATCTGCCGGCTGAAGGAGGTCTGGATAACCAGGACAAAAGTTCTTGTTTGGGTCAGAGCAGTGTCACAGCTTGCCTGGCTGTGGCTGCTGAGATACTTGTGTCTCCTCTGCTCCTCCACCAGCTCTGCCTGCTGCCCTTCCAGGAGTTATAAATGCCACAGCAGATGGCTTGGGGAGGCAGTGTCTGTAATTACTGCTGCAAGATTCCCCGAAGCTTGACTCTGCACAAAGAACGCTTTTTTCCCCCTGGAGATTCAACGTTGTCGGTACTTCAAATGCAGATTTGGTCTTTTCAGGGGAACACGATGGAGGAAATGTGTGATTTATGTGCTGGTTCAAAAGCAGCCTGTCTTTTCTCTTGACGTAACTCATATCATGCTTTAGTGTTACCAGTTTTCAGTCTTCTCTTGCTAGGTCAGCTTTCATGTTCCTGGTCATGATATGGGTTAGACTGCTTATGGCCCCAGGTTTTGGTAACAGCTGACACACTGCTAAATAACACAACCATAACCAGTTGATTTGACAAAGGCAGGTAACCTTCCAGCAGGTTTCAGTGTGAAGTTGTTCTCCCATCTGGGCAGGGATGTGCAGCTCTAGGTTTGACACATCTTTAATGCCTAATGCAAGAGCTCGTCTCCCAGCTGCAGCTGTGATTGATTAACCCAAGGTTATGCTTGTGTCTTCTTTTCTGTGGTCTGTTTGTTTCAAATACATTTCTGAAGTCTTGATCTTCTTACCAGTGTGTCTGAGATGAATTTTCTCCTCTTGAATCTCTCTGACGCTCATGGCCCTTGGGTTATTAACCATGTAGCTGGCCAGGTTCGAATTATAAGAGGACTGAAGCCAAAGGGAAAGAAAGGTTTTCATTTCCTGAGTGAAAAGGCTGTGACCCAAATCACCCCCTGAGCAATGTTTTTTCCTTCTGGTGGTCCCAGCAGAGGTGGCGTCTCTGGTTCCTCAGACAGCTTCCTGTGGTTACTTATGGTGCAGAGGTTTGGAGCCCCTCTCTATGTAGGGAGCACAGGAGTCTCATCTCTATTTGATGGATTTTTTTTTTAAACTTGCTTTGTTTATAAAGTACATTTGGCTAAATGTGTAAGTAGCAATGGTAGTTTGGGTCAGATTGCAGATTGTTATTGATCTCCATTTCCAGTGAAATATCATCACTGGGATCATGGAATTGAGGTGGCTTTTGGGCTTTTGTCTTTTGAGGTTTCTATCTTGTCTTTTGCTTTCCTGGACATTCCATGGCAGGGGACAGGGCCACGTCTTTTTACAGTCTCTGCCCTCCAACTCTTCTGAAACTTGTAAATGGTTTTCACATTGAATTTGCCTGTGGTATTGCTCTTACTTGTGGAGAGGACAACGACTTGAAAACAGATGTACGTCGTATTATCTAGCACTGTAGCAAGGATGTTGTTTGTATAATCTTTTAGGAATTGAGATGGCTTAATCTGAAATAGGATGTACTTTGAGTAACTCAGTTTGCTTTTTGCTGTCTCAAGCTGAGTTGTTTCTGTCAATGGAAGATGAACTGGCTGGCCTAACACTCCAGCTGCATTTCCCCCAGCGTCTTCTGTGATGATACAAGACCTGTTGCTGCCAAATACTGCTGATTCCTTTCAAGCTTTCCTGCCCAAATATTCATTAGAAAACACTCAGTGAGCCCTTTCCCTCTGCCTGCTCTGAAAAGACTGAGTTTGCATTCACAAAATGAATGCAAGTTAAACTGAACTGAGAAGGCAGCAGCAGAGGAGTGCCTTGGCTGCAGATCTGGCATGTTAAGCAGGCAGCAGCAGGGTCACAGTGTGCTTGCCCTGCTCCTGTGCTCTTCCCTGGCCATCAGTTGCTGTCTGCTGCCAGGGATGTGTCATGAGATGGGGTGGACTTGGTCTCTGACCTGCTACAGATGTGCTTGTGTGCTGTCTGGATCCTGCTCAGCACCCAGAAGAGGCATTCAGCCTCACCTCTGAAAACTTTGGTTAAAATGGCATTGCTTCAGCTCGTTTGTTGCAGCTGGAGCTGTGGCTGTGAATTGAGGACCGTAACTCATGGTAAAGGTTTTTGGAGCATAGAATCTAAAAATGAGGACCATTAAATATGTATGTTAATGGTGTTAGATGTGTACTGCTGCTGGCAAGCTCTCCTGGGTGCAGCTCTGCCTGTACCAAAGCTCTCTTGATGGTACTTCTATGATTTTGGTTTTTTTTTTAACTTTGAAGCTCTTGCCAACAACTTTCCAATAGGGAGAAGTTTAATTTTTGTCTGTGTACTATAGTTTTTTTCTGGTGTATTCCAGTGCACTGGTGAAGTGCTGTGCTGGCTTTTCAGAAGCAATATCATGCTGGAGAGCAAGAGCTGACCCAAGTGGTGGTGATGAGTCCTGGGGCACTCGCATCACCTCAGTTACACTTCACAATAAAAACCAGGTGGACACTGTTCATCTCTGAAATAACAGGACCTGCTGTATGCAATCCACTATGAGCCTTACTTCATTCAGGCAGTGTGTGTCTACCTTTCTCTACAGCAAGAGAAAGTGGTATAATCCTTTCTTACCATTCTTTTTTCTTGCACTGTTTGTATTCCATCAATTTTTGTCCTAATGTCCTAAACCTTACACAGTTTCTAACATTTCCTGTTTCTGCAGTGATCTCAATATTTGTGGGTAGATCTGGTCTGGAGGTTGAACCTTTGGTTTTCCTTCAAGGCATTGAAAGGTGCAAAGGCTGTACTTTACATTCATCTACACCAACTCTTTCAACAGCAATTCTAAACCTGTCCTGGTGGCTGCCAAAGGAAGCTGTGAACTGCTGTGAAGGGTTATCTGTGGGTAACTTGGCTTGCTGGGCCTCAGAGAGGAGGAGGAGGATGTGTTTTTGTTCGAGGGAAGCCAGCAGAAGCTTTACTGCACTTGGCGTTGCATTTGAAGCTAGCGCTGGTTGCTCTTCACACCGCTGCTGCTGTGAAGGAAGGCACATCCTTTGAGAACATGATTGGGTTGATAATGGCAGTGAAGCCTTCCTTCTCAGTGAAAGAACATGCAAAAGAGTGTGGTTTCACATTGGTTTAACAGGCATTTCCTCCACTGATTTATTTCAATAAAATTTTGCCTGGATGGCTTTTTTAATTGAATATTTAAGCAAGCTGAATGTAGGCGTTTTACTGTCTCTCTTTTAATTTGTGCTGATACATGGTTTAGCATAATTATTTTTTAATGCTCTTTTTTAAAGTGTAGTGTCCTCATCGTCCTGACCCTCTTCATTCAAGAAGTGGATTCAATTTGGAGAGAAATGTCTGTTGTGTTGCTGCCCTGGGGCAGGGAGGTATGTGAGAGGGGTGGGCTTTTTAAAAAAAAAAAAGAAAAAAACCAAAAAATGCTGGCTTTTAAAGCGATGGGTTCAGGCCAAAAAGCATTAAAAAGGGTCTGAAGCATACTGTGTTGTTTGTAAGCTGCCTTTCTGAACCTCCTGAATTTAGTTCTAAATATGAACCTTGCAGCATTGCACAGATGCCTTGGTTTTACTGAGTGACCTAAAATAACCAGCTTACAGTTTTTCTCCTTTCCCCCCCTCCCTCTCAGTTCCTCTCACAGGCCTGTCCTTTCTTGTTGGCCAGCATTAGCTCTCCTGGATCCCTGAAGAGAAAACAGAGCCATGCTCCTCTCTTTTTAGGTTTCTGCCTGATCCAGTGTGGGGAATGGTAGAGTATCCCTGGGTCGGAGGATTTTGCCACTGAGCAGATAAAACTTGGTACCTCCTATCTAGCTGGCTCCTTGCTCTTCTCCATTGCAGTAGGAATACCATCACTGGAGAAAAAATGGTTGGCACCGTCATTTATAGTGGGATTGCAGTTTAGTCTGGAATAGAGGAGTCTGCTGGTACTCATAAACCCTCCCTTTGAATAAGATTAATCGCAACAGCCTCAATTTTTGGTGATACCGTTGCCTACATTCATTTGTGCCTCTGTATTTACTCTGGAGGCTTTTCTTTTCCTCTGTTAATTAACACAGCAAGGTTGGCAAAACTTGTAAAGGAGAAAAAAGCTCTAGGCTTTCCTCTATTCCTACCAAATACTTGTTTTGATGATAACCAGAAATGTAGTGCTTCCACTTAGCGGTTTGAAACTTAAATGTGGGTCAGACTTAGGTGATTGTAAAAAAACCCCAAGAACCCCAAACCCTTCCTTTCTCTCTGACTCCAAAAGAATAAAACCAAGCACCCCAGATGAGGGTGCACACACGCTCACACCCACGCACCCCTGCAAAATGGTTCTCCTTGGCAGGAGCTGGACTGTGGACCGTGGCGTGCAGCTGAAGGCACCTTTTCCTGTGGACCAAGCTGTAAGAAAAACTGTGTGGGGAAAAAGAGTTCACAGAGATGTCTAGAAAACATTAATAAAGGGAAAATTCAAAGAATCAAGATGGTTCTATGTAGAGAACACCTGAAAGCCTGCTGCAGGAGCAGAAGGGAGAGAACTGCTCTCTGTGCCTGCTGAGGAGAGGACAAGCTAGGGATTTAAGATGCAGAATGGGGAGCTGCAAAACTTTGGAAAAAGCTTTGTGTTGCAAAGCAGGAGTTGTAAAAATGATGTTGCTGGAAGGAACTCAAAAAGAAAAGATCATGCCAGTTGCTGAGAAGAGTTGGGGTTTGTTGTTTCTGGGGACTGGAGTGCCTGGTCCCTGGTGGGAAATGAGCTCTTAGGAGATGTGGCAAGGGGCAGGGGAGATCCAAAGAATGTAAATTCTGGCCTTCCCTGCTCATCCCTTATGCTGGTGTGCAAAAGAAAAAGAAGAGCTAGGAGGGGGTGGGGGACAAGAAATTAGTAGTCATGGTGAAGAGAAGTAAAAGGTGATGGAGAAGCTTTGCTGTCAAAGGTTGGGGACAGCTGGGTTAGGTGACTTATGGAATTCTCCTTTAGCTGCACACTCTGCAATATTATATTGGGAGAGACTCATGTTCCAACCCTGCTCCTCTCTTGGAGCCTCACGTGCTGTGAATTCCAGCACAGGGCAACACTGACCTGTCTGAATGTCGGATCAGATGACCCTGGGAAGGATATTGGTATTTTTGCTTTGCTGTCAAGGGGTCCTTTCAGATACGGGCTGCTTCTTATCTTCCTCTTTGAGAACGTGAAGCAATTCACTTGCAATCCATGTGAGTTCCATGGAGAAAGTGGAGCAAAGCCTTGAAGGTGGTGACCTTAGAGATCGGCCTCAAAACAGATGCTTGAAGCCAGCTACCAGAAAGCCCCTGGTGCCTTCAGTTTGCTGGTTTTTTCAGCCTTTGGGCTCTCAGTGAGTTTCTGTGGCACAATTAATTCCTGATGACCAGCCAAAGGAGAGTTGTAACTACCAGGAATGAACGGAGGGCACTAAACAAAAGCTGAAAGGCTGGGTAAGTGCCCGAAGAATTTAAATGCAGGTGCTGGTTCTCTCTACAGCACAGTCCTGCTTGCCTTTTTGGTGTTGCAGCCATTGCACCAAGCTGGTGGATGCTGAAGTAGTTTTGCAGAACCATAAGCACTGAATTAAAAATCTGAGTCAAGTTCCTGGCTCCCTGTACCAGCGAACGCTTCACTAGCAAGCATCTGAGACGAAGTACTAGAAAATTTATGGACTGTGATGGTCTGTCACTCTGTGTGAGCAGAAAAGAAATACCATCCAGCTTCCTGAATCGATTTCTTTGGTGCTTGGTGAACCTAAAATTACTTGGCAGGACATATGGTCTTTGTGTGTTGGTAAAACACAGGCGATCTGGGATGCACCATGCAAGGAAGTGCAAGTGGAGCATCTTGTTCTTGGAGTTCTCTTCCCAGCAGTGACCAGCATGTGACCTTGGCAGTGCTGAGCTCTCATCAGCATCAAAAACGTGTGTATTTCTAATGTAAATGAGGCACAGCTTGCCTCCTGAGCACAAGGAATTGCAGTCTCCTATGGGGCCTGTGCCTACATAGGGCAGACAGAACTAAGATAAACTGAGCCTCCATTTAATAACTCACTAGCTGTTGGGGGAATCTCTAATTTGCTAGTTTTCAAAATATCAGATGCTCCTCTGAGAGAGGAGCCCTGCTGTGTTTCTGCCTTAATTCCAGGACAGCATTAAGATGGGGTTCTGTCCGCTGGAAGAATTTGGATGTTATTGTGAAGTAAATGGACCCTCTATCTTGCAAGACTGTCTTTTGCAGATAATGTGGTGTTTGGAGTTCACAAATCTGGTGGAATTACACGTATGAGAGAGGGTATGAGCAGCAGAAAGCCAGTTACCTGCACTCCACCGTACATATTTGTTCTGGGTAGCCAGTGAGTCCTCATTAGCTGTGTGCTTCTAAACCTGCAAATAGGTGTTACACAAATTAAAATCCTCACTGCACCGATACAGGTTCTCGCTGCAGGGGTGTCTGGCTGACAGCAACAGTGTTTAACAAGTTCCAGCAGCATCAAGATGATACAACCTGGTTACAAAGTGGGGATCTTTTTTTTTTCCTGCACTGAGCTTTTTTTTGCTTGGTATTTTAGCTTGCATGTCTTCTCCAGAAGAGGGTGGGTCTTCTCAGATGGGTGAAATTGTGCATCTCCAACTTATCTTGGTATAATTGTCTCTTGTTCATCTCCTCCTCTTCCTTGTTTCATCCCATTTATTGTGGGTTTTGTCAGGGCTCTTTTTTAGGCATTCAGAATCAGTTGCCAAATTACAGTAACGAGCAGGTGAGGTTAACTCTGCACAGCGTGATAGATGCAGTAATTGTGCTAGCAACGCTTCATCTTTTTGGGTTTCATTTTTGTGCTTCCAGTATACTCACATCTGGTTTTCTTTCCTGTACCTCTAAACATTTTTTTTTGGTACAAGTTTTGTGTGGGGGAAAGAGGGGAAGCATGAAGGGAGTTAAAACGGCCTTTATTCCTGGTTTTTCTTGAGTTTAACATTTATGGTGCCATGGGGTGGGGGCTGCTGTTCTCTGCCAAGTCCATCTGTAGGCACCCAGCAATCCTGACTGTAACAGGCCCACATTTGGGCAGCTGCTGCTGTTTCTCAGCTGTGAATTAAGCCAGCAGGTCTGGGTTGGAAAAGAGGAACGTGTCAGGAAGATGCTGTGGGGCCTGTGCAGCATCACCTGTTCAGCCTGTTGCTTTCTGGGACTCCTGTTGCCTTTCTTGTTCTAAATTCCTGTGGCACATCTCTCCTGGCCTTGCTTACTGAGCTCCTTGGGATCTGTCACAACTTGAATGTGCTTGTCAAATTCTTTATTTTCTCCACTAGGAACTCGTGGAGTTGTTTCTGCTGCTTCTTCCCCACCGAGGCACTTTGTGCTGCTTTGTCAGAGGCCAAGAGGCTCAGAGTACTCTCCAGAGGGCTCTTACAGCCATTTAAGAGCTGATGCCCATATTTTAGGATGCATTATCTCTTCCTTTTTTTGGGAGTCCTAGTTTTCTGCCTCGGGTCTGGACGCCGGCCTAATTTATGTAGAAATCCTATCTTGAAACTTGTTCAGTTGTTAACTTACCACAGACAGCTTTGCAGTTCTTGTGATGGAAGTGAGAGTTTCTGCATGTGGAGGGGGCTGTGCTAACTCAGTAAAGATTTTGGTTATGTTGGCCAGTTCTTTACTGCAGCCTTTTTTAGTTCTTTAATGAGAGGTTATTTTGGGAGGAAGAATGTAATCTGGTCAAAAATCAAATTTCAATCAGGGCTGATTCATTTTGTATGGGCATGTTTTGGTTGCTGGGCATTGCCCACAATAGAATTTGGAAGAATTACAGGGTTCAAGCTATTTTTTTACTAGGTCTTTCCCATTGGCAGTGATTGGCTTTCCTGACATGGTTTCATTTCAGACTTTGGAACACTAATTTCTGTTTTGTATTAAATGTGCTTTTGACTAACAGAAATGTGTTGGGGAAAGTAATAAAGTCCAAAGGGGAACAAAACAATTTCCTCTTGGCATAGTGTTTTTTTCTGTAGATCAGACATGGATGTATTTTGTTTTGGCCTGTTTCATTGATAGTATGAACTTGAAATTTAAAGTTCTTGCTGCTGAGCAGAGTAAACTTATAAAGCACTCAAGTAAATTAAGGCAGATATGTAAAAGATGTCACCTTTGTTCACTATATCGTGGTGGTTCTCATTAGTGTTCACTGTGGCCTTGGAGAACAGGATGGCTCTGTGAAGTTAGAAAACACTTTCCAAAAGCATGAAGTGTGCATACCAGGTAGTTAATATTTATGTCTGATGCCTAAAACCTTGGGTGGGTTTTGAGTTCATAATGTATGCTTTTTCGTATTGGAGCTTGATTGATTTTTCTTTTAAAGAGAGCGAGAAACTGCCATGATTTCTCACAAAAGTTATAAATCCCTTGTTGTGTTGTGAAAGCCTAGATCTTTCCTATTGCTACCTCCTGTTTTCCTCCTGTGCAGCTCAGATTTTTTTATTATGTGCTCTTTCTCTCATGGTCAGTATTCTCAGAAGTTTCTTCAGATGGACTGATACCATGCAAAATATTAAAAATATTTACACTGGGACAGCAGCTTTTTTTCCACACACTGAAGTCATGTGTCCATCCACCAAATGAACTGTCTGGAGGAGGACAAGATGGAGGGACCAGGCTGGTTCTAAACTATTATCTCTGCTTTAATTAAATGTTGTAGAGACTTGTGGGGCAGCTTGTCTAGCTGAACATTTAATGTCCCTTTAGGTAGTTTAGGGAATTTCTCCTGGCCTGGAGCCACCACTCTCAAAGGGCACTGGTTTCCCGGTGGTCTTGCAGCCCATCTGCCAGTGTGGACGTGGTGGATGTGTCTTGGAAACATCTAAAAACATCTCTTGGCGCTATGTTTAGAAACCCAGATCTCTTCCATAAGTGTTAGTTAGAAGTTCAAGGAGCAGCTTTTCTCTGCCTGTTCACCTGGAAGCCTTTTCTTGAACATCAGTCATATTTTCATCTCCCTGCCTCAGTGTCAGTGTGTTCAAAGCCAAATGCTTTAAGTGCCAATATGCAAATACACCCCATAGGTCAGGGCATGAATTCAGTTTGAGATTATCTGACTCTCTTGAAGATGCAATTTCATGGCTATAAGACTCTAAAATCACTCTGAAATTAAGGTCTCTGAGTAACCTGTAGTAAAGGAACATTGCAAAAATGCAGGTGCAGAGGAGTTAGGAACACTCTGTCTTGAAAGATAGATACTTATGGAGCTGCAAGTGCTTCAAGCCTTAGTATTGTCATTATTGTTGTGATGAATTTTTTTATTATGCATTAAACAGTTTATAAGCAGCTGAGCAATGCCTATAAAGTGTCTGCTTGCTTCCTGGACGTGCCATTTCTGGCCCTCAGGCCCTCAGTGTTAACTCCATTTCAGTGAAATACAGTTCCTCTGCTATGATCAAGGCAGAAAGAGTAATGTAGTGATTGGTATGGTGAGATTCACACCCCCTACTTTCCCATTGTCTTTTAACACTTCCAAACTAAACACTGTCTGATAGCTTTGTGGTAACTCTGATGGTCTAAAGAAACAAAATAAAACAACTCCAGTTGATTAGCAGCTTTGGAGAAATATTTGTCCTGTGAAGAGAGAAGTCATTCCCTAGCAAAAATTACTCGCACCTTTGTGTTTTCCAATCCTCTGTTATCCAGAGGATAACACTGATAAATGTTTAAGTGCTTTTGATTTCAAGATTCCCATGTGTCCTGAATGAAGTTGCTTTTTTATTTTTAATTTTATCATCATTCTTAAAGAGTGATTTGGACTTACGGAAGGGGCTGTTGTTGCAAGCTGCCTTAGAACAAAAAATATGACAACCATTCTGAGCTGTGGAAAGAAAGATGAGTGGAGATAGTAGGAGAAAGTCCAGTCTCTGAAAAGCAACCACATCAATAGTGCCAACTGGGGTAAGGTTCAAGGAGTCTGAATGTTGTTGTTCTTGTTGTCTGAATACCTCTCAGATATTGAGGTAGTGCAGGTTATTTGGTCACTAAGACTCTGTTTTTGTTACGACTCCTTTTATATAGCTCTGTATAGATTCAGTGGTTAAGTGTTTTGAGTAAATATTTCCTAGTTTTGAATACCCTTCTGGGAGGCAAGGCATGGAAGGGGAGAAGTTGCAGAGGGGGGAGTTTACATACATATTCCTTTTCTCTTTGTTTTTTTTTTTTTTTCTATGTCCAGCAGAACGACAGGAACAGAGTTGGCTGTTTTTAAGAATCAAGCGATAAGCAGAGCTTTAAACCTAGAAATTATTAATTAGAAACTGTCCCTGCAAATCAGTAACTCGTGCCCATCTCTCTAGTGACAAGCATTTAAAATGATGCTTCCTCCAGGTTATTGTACTGCTGAAATGAAACATTCTTTCCTTTGAAGTGCTTCAAATGCTCATTGTGATAGTGGTTAATGTGCCTTATTTCAGAAGGCATTCTGCTTATTTTAACCTATTTTTCCTTGCCTAAAATTCAGCCACTACTTTGAATATGGGTCAAAATATATTGTTTGCCAGTATGTACACTGAAAAGCAAAGAGTCTGACAGCAGCGTGTTTTAGAATTGTAATGGATAAGTCATACTATAGTTTGTGCTTTCTAAACGTTTCAAATGATGTTTGAGGGCTGTAATAAAATGCTGCTTTATGGTGTGATGAACCACTGGCAGCAGGGCCGATAAAGTTTGCAGGAGGTGGATTTAGCTTGGGAAGGAGGTGAGAGCAGAGCCTGCAGCGCTGTGGTCAGGGATGGGCAGTGGGGCAGGACAGCGGGTTGAAAAGCCAATTCTGGCTCTTGGCAAAATGCACTTGTGAGGAAACATAACCCTTCCTTGTAACCATAAAAAAAAAAAAATGCTCAGAGGTCCAGAGGGCAGCTGTGTGTTTGCTTTACCTGTGCACTTTACCCTGGTTGTGTGCCTTTTCCAAGGGGTATTTATATTTTAAGCAACATGAGATTGCAGCTGGACCCATGAAGGACGTGAGGGGTGGTTTGCACGTGTGGGTCAGAACATACTGGCTGTTCCTCTCTGAGCTACTCTGCAGCAGCACAGGCTATTGCAGCAGTGCCCCCCTAATCTTCTGCTGTGCAGCTGGACACATCTGGAGGTAGCAGGGTGTGCAAACACACAGGAGTACTCTGCTGGGGATACTGTGGGGCACTTCTTGGGTGAAAGATCCCTGGATTAATGAGAGGGCATGAACGTGGAGCTGGCCATCCCTTTGGGGCACTGAACCTGAGGTGAACTCTGGTGAGCTGTGTGAGCAGGAGGTGTTGGTGAAGCCAGGGAAGCTGTGCCTGAATTCCTCGTGTGTGCAGTTCCTCTCTCCTGGAGCAGCATTCCCTGCTGTGGGTGAGCCAGGGGTGCTTCTAGTGGATCTCTGCCCCAGCAGGTCTTGGGTGCTGCAGGGTTACCTGTTGTGTGGGCAGAACAGGTCAATCTTGTCTCTCAGTTTGTTAAAAGTGGTATCAGATTTGATATTTCAAGGTGATGATTGTGCTGGGGGCTAAGGTTGGGAACTTGTCAAAGAAAAATGGTAATCACAGAATCATAGAGTGTCAAGGGGTTGGAAGGGACCTTAAAGATGATCTTGTTCCAAACCCTCCTGCCATGGGCAGGGACACCTGCCACTAGACCAGGTTGCTCCAAGCCCCATCCAGCCTGGATTTGAACACTTCCAGGGCATCCATAACCTTCCTGGGCAACCTGTTCCAATGCCTGACCACCCTCACAGTAATGAATTTCTGCCTAATATCTAACCTAAATTCCTCTCCTTTCAGTTTGTACTGGTTACGCCGTGTCCTGTCACTAGCCTTCCCCTACATGTCACCTCTGGAGTCTTAATCTATTTACCACTGCATGTGCTATACTTGGGATGCTCTGTCAGCATGGAATTCTATTTTCCATGTGCCACTCAATATTTTAACCTTTATTTACTAATACTGTTTTATGGATTCCATATTCCCGAAACAGCAATTACTTTTAAATTTCTCTTCCTTAGGAAGAGTTGTCTTTAAACAGGTATTTCTGTTCCCTCTGAGGAAGATAAGGAGACATCTTTTGCTTCTTATATGGAAATAAATGAATGTAATGGATGTAGAGAGGCATCTCACTTTTTAATTTCTTTGTGTAGGAAGTGGCTCCACTGTTCCTTTTCACCCTCTTGTGGCACCTGGAAAATAAGGATCAGGGAAGGGCTAACCCTGTACTCAGGCTGACAAGGAGGTGTGAAAACAGACTACTGACATGTGGATGCAATTGAGTCTTTTTGGTGAAGCTTGAAGGCGATCAGTCTTAATGCAGGACCCAGATCTGTCAAATTTAGATGACAAGGAGAAATTTGGGGTTTTTTTTTGGGGATTTGACTGTTCATTTGTGGTTTTTTCCATTGCCTTTCTTTTTGTTCAGAAATTTTATACATAGAAAGGAAAAAAAAAACAAAGATAAGTTGCTTATTTGGGCAGTGTTAGTTTGCTATGGTCAAGTCTTGTGATTTATTTTTTTTGTCCCTTTGATTTTAAAAATTCTAAAAACCATGCTGTGAAATGAATCTGGAAAGTAGTAGGTAGATTAAAAAGCAATACACTTTAACTCAAATAATGGAGCTCCCAGGAGCAGAGACTGGAAGCACAGGGAGAGAGGCACACGCAAGAAGGAATAAATCTCTTTGACTGTGCTGTTAAATGCTCAGAAGTCTTGCTGCATGTGGTGTGAGTAAATTGCCAGCTGTCTTTAGTGCTCAGGAATAGTTATTCCCTTCTCCTTGAGTCATTCTGGAGTCGTTCAAGTCCATCTGTACATGAGCAGGGCTTTTTCTATTTCTTCTGATAGCTCCAGAGTGAAAAGTGCTTGGCACCACCCGTGCAGTGTGAGGCTCACTGAGCTGATCCAGAGTAGTACTGCACGAGTTGTAAAGAGACTGTAGGATTGATGGGAGGGAAAACCTGTTTTTGAATATCCCTGCTTTTTGCAGGGGTTTTTGTCTTTCGGGAACTTTTTTTTGTGTTTTATTTTTCTCAGTTGCAGGTAGAAGTTGTGTGGATGAAACATGTAGGTGGAAGCAAAAGAGGATATAGTAAAACTGCCTCAAACTTTTAGCAGACTTATTTTCCCGAAGTCAATTTTTGTCTATTTTTGTGTGCATAAGATGCTTTTGTGTGCATACGTGTGCATTTTCTGCCTTTTTCTGCCTAAGATAGGGCTCAGCTGTGGTAAGCTGTTATGCAGTGTTTATCCACTTGGGAAGTTTCTGTTTGTGTGTTTTGCTGGATGTGATTTTTAGAGCAAAGATAAGAGTAAACTTGGATCCAGTGAGGGAATTGATTTCTGTCCAGCACCCCTTGGAAGTGGCGTTCCTGTGCCTAGCAGAGGTGAGAGAACCCTGCTGTGCTGCCCTAAATAAACTTTCTTGCTGTGTTCAGAGAGGCTGATGGGTTTCATTGATAGAGCTGTAAAGGAGACAAACCCAGCCTGCTTGAAAGCCTCTGTGCTTAATGAATCAGTCAGGATGTTTTGATCTGTCCTATACAGTTTTCCACCTGAGCTACTCTTGACTATAAAGACCTGAACTTACGCCATTGTGTGGCAAACCCTTTTAATTTGGTTGTTGCTACTTGATCCTGTAGCTGTTGCTTAAAGAAGCCAGTAGAAAGAGCCTGGCTGGGCAGTCCCTTGCTTTTGTGTCCCTGTTCCTGGTGTCCCCTTTCCTTCTGCATAGATCACAACGCCTGCACACATCTGATCCCCCGCCCCGAGCTGGTGTCCAGGTAAAGTTTCGCTGCTCTCCCTTGTCTTGGAGCTCAAAACAAGTAAATGAACAACAGCTGTATTGATCAGGGCAGCGTGGAAAGGAATAGAGTGAGTTTAATAGAGAATCGGCTGCCACATTTTGCTTGGAGCAGGGGATCACTGAGGATTTGTCACCTGCAAGAGTCAGGGTGAATGTGTAGCATTTTTCTGGGTTATTGTCATGAAGCATTGTGTACTGACTGCTCAGCTCAGTGTGTTGCATGGCCAGCTGGACCCAGGCTCTCTGTCTCTGCTAGAGGAATTTTTGTGCTTGGAAAAGTCATCTTTGAAATACTCAGTGATCTGAGAGAAAAAGCAAATAAAGTTGTCATATTTTCCCTTATGGCCCCTTCTTGCCCTGCTCCAGCCCCAGAATGGTTTCCTGCACAGAATTGTTTTCTCTTATTCCATTATTTTCTCCCATGTATCTTCTACTGAAAGAAGTCCACTTACTGCATGCATACTTTCACTTTATCTTTTTGGGCCGTTTTTACTCATTCTTCTTCGTTATCAGTGTGGTGTCTTTGTTTCACTCTGTATCTTTTTCTGTACTTTCTCTTACTTTCTTTTCCTTCCCCTTTTTCATTCCCTGATCCCTTTGCAGAGCTACCCCTTGGCTTCTCAAGTCACAAGCCAAAATTAGAGGATGGAGAAATTATCCCAGGGATAAACCCCTGTCTCATAAATCTGTGTGCAGACTGTAATTTCCCTCCAAGGAAAGCTTCCAAACTTGATTTTAAAAAAATTATTAGTTACAAAGACTATCCTGGCCCTCAGGAAGTTGTTCCAGGGGATGCTGGTCTTTGCTGAAGTATGTGGCTTGTGACCTCTGTGTTTTTTAGTTTCATCCAGCATCTTAGTTCAGTCACGTTGCTTCTCCTGCCTCTAATGGAGTTTTCTTTATCTGCTCTTCTTCCCCTCGCTCAAGAACTGTCCCGAAATCTGACGTGCATGTTTTCCTCTTCACCATTTCTTCAGGACCTAATTTTTATGCCTTTTGGGTAGAGTTACTGATTGGTTTGAAAGCCATTGAGTGAATATTAGAAGGCTGTAGTATGGTTCTACTCTTCAGACTGACTTTGGAGGAAGCAATCAACTCAAGTCCTGAGTCTCACCAGGCTCAGGAATTTGCTGTGTATGTAGAGCCCTCCCTTAGTTTTCAGTGGCTCAGCATTTCGAATTAAAAAAATAAAAAATCTGCTGCTTTGCTTTTCCACGTTCCTGTCAAGGCTTTTGTTGAGGAAAGTAGACCTTTTGGTCACATGGGAAAAAACTTGTGAAAAAAATACCAGGACTCCTTCACAGGACTCTGTATTTTTACAGTCCTGATAGATAGGCAGAGTGTCATTGTTTTATTTGTATTACAACAGCAAGGCCCAATTTGCTTTAAGCCTTGTGTTTTGCAGGACTGGAAATAAGTCCTTGAGGCTGTTGGTTTTTCAGTTCATGAAGGTAGTGCTGGAAGATATTTGAGGAGAACAACTGGCTTTTTACCACCCTTCAGTCTGACAGTCAGACCAAGGCTTTTCTGTGGAAAACTGGCACTTGCCTTGGAAAGGTCAAATATGTGTTCAAATAACAGTGTGCAGGAACAGAAACCCTTTCAGAGCAGGTGTCCAGAGATGCAATAGAAGTTATCTGCTTGTCTCTTATTATACCTGTCACCAGAGAAATCTGGTGAATGAGTCTCCAGTTGCCAGCAGGAGAAATAAGTTACAGTGAACAATAAGAGGCCCATGGGGAGTGCCCAAGGCATCGTCTTTCACACGGACTGAAAGCTCTTTTCTTCTGTGCAGGAAAAGAACAAATAAGGAAAACATTAGTCTGCTACTGAGGGGACACATGTGAAGCATTAGGAAAAATTAAAAGGTCGGGTTACTTGCAGTTCTCTGAAGCTAGATCCTTATCTCTGTGCTGACAGAATTGAGAGAAGGTTTATTTTTTTAACTTCCGAGGAAAAGGAGAAGACCAGTCAGTCTGGCATAGGAATATAAACCCACTTCTGTTCTTCAAAGTATAAAAATTGCTTGGTGGAACAGATTGAATTGTGTGAAGAGCGTTTGGAGCACATGTACATTTGCAGTTGTAAATTTTTGTTACACGCTTCACAGAATCATCAATAGCACCGTGGAATGGGAGGGGTTGGAAGGGAACCTTGAAAGATCATCTCATTCCTACACCCCTGCCATGGGCAAGGACACCTTCCACTACACCAGCTTGCTCAGGGCCCCATCCAGCCTGGCCTTGAACACTTCCCAGGGGTGGTTTTTGCCTTTGCAGGCAGAGGAGGGAATTGAGCTGCTGATTCTGCATCCCTTATGTGCAGCAGCTTCTCCTGGAGATGTTTTTGCTTATGGAAGTGAGCATGTATAGGGTAGAGAGGCCTTACCTGGTGCTTTGTACTCTTGTTTTATTCTGAGGATTTTTAAGGGTTTTATAAAATAATTTTACGGAAAAGGCTTGATGTTCATTTTGCATTTAATCTTATCAAAGGTTAGTGAGTGAAGGTAACAGTACAGACTTAAGGCCAGTGGACCTCAAGGTGCTGCAAAAACTATCCTCGGACTTGAACAGGTTTCATGAAATACAGATGTGGGCATGTGACAAGCTCATCACTTTTGGGTGCACACAACTGCAGTTCTCTCAAGGATAGTATCATGGATATGTGCTTCCCTTGGTATTTACCATGTGTTAGAGAATATTTTCTGTCTTGCTATTTCTTGCGTGTGCAGTACCAAAAGCCTTGGGTTTTGCTGTGCCAGCATTTTGAAGTTGGAACTCCTGTGAATTTCCTAAGGGAATGTGCTTGTTCCTTTCAGGCTGGAGGATGTGCTCGGCCAGGGATGAGGATTTTGGCCAAGAACACTGCACCAAAATGTTCCCCACATGATGGGCTGCTTCTGCATCAAATTCAGCAGCTGTTTCCTTGTATTGCTGTCTTCTGCAGTGCTGTCCTCTGCCAGTTCTCCCTTTTCTCCCTAAGGAGAATGCACACTGGAGAGCTGATTCATCAGCCCAGTGAAGAGCTGTGCTCAAATTAGTCCTTTCCCCAGGCTTCAGAGTATTGTCCAGACATGAACAGGAATGGATGGCATTAGGTATGAGTGTACAGCTCTGGTGAGGATTTATCCTGCATGTTTCTGAGGGTCCTGTTATCCCATTTGGAAGTAGAAGTGTTTCTGCAGGCAGCTGCCAGATCTGCTTAGTCTGTTCCTTACATTGACCTTTTTTATTCCTTTCATCCCTGTCCCCCCAGTTTGGCTGTTCTCTGTTGTCCAACCCCTGTAAGAGAAGTGAACTGCCTGATGAAGAGATATATTCCTTTTGTTCTGCAGCTGGTTCTACTCTATTCAGGAGCCAACACTGAGGATTTACATCTAGGTGGTGATAATGTGAGTGCATGAGAGATCTGCTTTCTCTCAGATTTCAGTGGCTCAGTGCTTATGGCTGGAGAACCGGCCAGCATCTATTATATATAGAGCAGGAGTGGATAAAGCAAAGGAACAGAACAAGAAATTACTGAGAAATTATAGCAGTCTCTAATGTATTCATAAAGATTTGGGCTTTCTCACACACACTTGAGTTAAAATATTGCTCACGTCGCTCGTGTCAGGGTGAGCCTGGATGTAAGGAAACCTTCCCTCTCTCCTTTGATATCTCCTTTCTGTAGGTTCTAGGTACTCATCCAGAATAGCAAAGACAGGGAGGCTCAGGACAGGAGACGTCTTTAGTGCATGTCTGAAGCAGAGTCCTTGTGTGGGATTTGGTGATGCTTCATGGCAAACTGTAGAAGGGAAATGTTTGGAAAGCAGTGGTTCCATGAAGCACTTGGTGGTGTTACTTGCTGCAGTGCTCTGGCTGCTCTGGGACACAAGACAATTCTGTAAAAAAATAAAGTCAAAAAGATTGTAAGAACTGGCCCCTTGTCATCCACCCTGCTTAGACCCTAATAAGTTACCTCCTTGCTTGCTTTAGACCAAATTTGGCCTTCTGGCCTTTCTTGTAGCAGCACTGGTCAAGCTTAAGAGTAGAACTTCAAGCAGCAGCGGTGGCATTGCAGGCAGGGTGCGTGCCAAAGTGGAGTCCTGCCCTTGCCTTGAGCTCCTCATGTGGCTTGTGAATCAGCACTGAGTCCCCTGAAGACAAAAAAGGCTTCTGCAGCAATTTGCCCTGAGCCCATGGGATTCATATCCTGAGAGGCTGGTTAATACTAGCTCGGTGTTTGATAACCTCTGGGTGTTTGAGGGTCGTGTTTGGAGGAGGAAGGGGGGAAAATACACCCATGTGAAATGTTCAGACTCAGGATATTGCTCAAACTGGAAATCAAAGGGCTATGTGGTGTGCTTTTCTGTCTTTATCAGTAGTTCAAATAGACATGCTAATCCTGTTTTTTCTAGTAGCTGTGGGGATTATAACCACAGTGAGAAAGGTACATATTGTAAGGAAGATTGAAAATTTACCTGTTCATCAGATATCTGAAGCAAAAACTTATAAGGACAAACGAACCCCCAAGCTACAGAACTTTGCTGCAGTATGGCACAAAATTCTCATAATGCTTTTTAGCAGAAGTCCTCTCTTCCTCTCAGTGCCAATGCTGGGCTTTGGCTGGGATTTTGGAGCTGTTCTCTGTGGGTTTTTCTCCACACAGGAGAGGATCCCTTTGCCAGGGGAGGTGAATTTAACCCCGTGTGCAGTGCATTAGGACCAGGCCAGGAGAGCAAATTTCAGTTTTACTTGCTTTGTCCTCTTCATGTTCTTTATCTTTGAGGTATCCTACACCCTTGACTGACCATCCTTCTGTGCTGCAGAGCTCTCTGGAAGAAACCTGTCCCCTGGATCTCTGCTCCTTGGACTGTTGCTCCAGGAAGTGTCAAATTATCCTCGTCCCTGTTTCACTCCCTGCTAGAGTGTTATTTCCCTGACAGTGGTGTCTGTGTAAGCCTCATGTGGGAACAAATTTTATTTCTCTTCGTGCTCACTTGGGTGACCTATGGAACCTGCTGCCTGAAACCCTGCTTGATTTCCCAGATTAGGGTGGTGTCAGGGGTGGGTGTTTTTCATCATCAGCTTTCCAGAAGCACACCCAAAAGACCAGAGTCTCACCTTTCTGCACATCCTGTTGTTTGGGGAAGACAGAAAAGGAGCTTTCTTCTCAAGTTTTGCAGCTGCTTTTTCTCTGGCCGAGGGAAGAATCTTGATGCGGTTGAATGCCATTCCTCTCAGTATGTGCAATAAGAAGGAGCAGGCACAGAGTTTTGCTGTGATAAGAGGCATGGTCAAAGCCTTCTTCCACCCTGTGTTACAGTGTCTCTGCTGTCCTTGACTGGAATTTTAGTAGCTCAGGCCTTGCTCAAAAGAGCAGCTGTCACCTGTAAAGTCTGGTGAGCCTCAGTCCCTACAAGTTGTAAGCTATGTGGGATGAGCACGTCAGGTCTGGGTGTAATTCTGGTCAAGGTTTCCAAGGATGTCTTCCAGACCTTTTACCTCCTTTTAGTGGGAGTTTTCAACAAGGTAACCTGTGCCTTTGCCCTCTGTGGATCTCCAAGCAGTGTGAGCAGTATTGATTCCAGGCTGGTGGAATACTGAACCAGGACCGCTGTCAGATAAGCAGTGGGGCAGTTCTTAACTAGTCCTGCTGACTGCAGGCCATGGGAAGGTATTTCCAGGCCAGGACCTCACATCTTTCCTGATGGAGGTGGCACGTGCTGCCTGGTTCTGCCTGCACAAAAAGGCTGGATGCAAATGTCTGCAGGGCCCTGTGAGTCACAGGTGGCTGCTGTGGACACTGAGGATGTAATTTCAGCCTCACACATCTTCAAAAAGTTGGAGTACCCAGCATGGGTCTCATCTAAGACGTTTGTCACAGAGGATCACCTTTGTGATCAGTGTCTTGGAACAGATATAGAGGAACAGGGGAACAAAACTTTGTGCCATGGCTTATTAGTGCGTGAGCACTGATGAATAAAAAGCTAGAGATGGATCCTGAATCTGCTTAACCTGTCCTCCTGGATCTCCAATCCCTGTGTGTGTACATGTGTGTGCACTCAAATCAATCCAACTTTTTTCCCTTTTTGATTATCCTGTACAGCATTTTTGCTGGGTCTCCAGCCCTTTGGATCTTCCTCATTTCCAGGTTTGTGCCTCCTGTCACCTTCTTTGAGGAGACCTGGAGGGGAGTGGGCTTTGGGGCATTGAAACACTGCACTTGGTGTTGTCTCCCTGCTTTGCTGGGCTGGGGAATGGAAGGCAAATTTAGCAAAACCTCTGTAAACTGTTGCCATCTCAAGGGGAAGAAGTTGCTGAGGGAAGCAGTGGTGCCTAGAGTTTTTAGGATGAGGATAACCAGTGAGTATAATGAAGCATCCAGGTGTCTCATATTCCAAGTGTGCCTGTGGGGGATTTAGGCCAGGCTTACTTGGAAGGCAGTATAAACCAGTAGATCATGCTTCTGTGCTCATAAAGGGGATTGAGCTTTGTCTTGGGAAAGGACATTTTGAAACAGAATGATACAAAATAAAGCTGAAAATAGTGGTGGTGTTCAACAATGATGAGGAAGATGACAGAAGGCAGGGCAAATGTTGAGGAAAGAGAAATGGCACAGTCTGGAAGGGGCCTCAGTGGAAAGTAGAGGCAGATCACAAAGAATTGAGAGCTGCAGAAATGGTGATTAACATCAAATATTAAAGCACATTACTTATAAAAGTGCAAAGGGAGCTACTTAGCCCTCTTCTTAGCTACTACCTTTGATGCTGGCTATGGCCGGGACTTGGATGTGCTCCTGATGGACTTCCCTTCCAAAGCTTCTTCCACCTTCTCAGCAGGGGCCGGCGCCAGAGGTCATGTTGCAGTCTTAATTAATGTGAAAGAAGCTATTTTTGTCCCTCGTGTGCTCTTGATGACAGCATGGCTGGTCCAGGGAGTGACCCCCTTGGTTGTTTTGTCCTTGGGAGCTTTGTGTTTGTGGCCTGTGGTGAGGACCCAGCTGGGGTCTGCAGGGTGTCTGCTCAGAGGAGCACGCAGGGAGCTGAGATGGAAGTGTGAGCAGCTGTAATTACAAATGGGTCACACCTGGCTGTGTGCTGGCCTTTCAGTGCACAGGTTGTATGTGATCAGTTTGACACCCAAATACTGAAAAAATCCATAAAACAGCTGAGTTTGGGCACTGGGTAATGGAGGAAAAGTGAAAATTGGTAAGAGGCAAACCCCATTTCATTCACAGTGCAGGTTTCTGAACAAACGTCTCTTGACGTGCTTGTTCTGGAATATAACCCATTTTGAAAAAGGGATTATCCAATTCACAGAAGATGACAAACTGCCTCAGAATTTTCATGTGAACTAAATGGCTTTTAATCTAGGAAATAAGAATAAATCAGATGTGCTCCTTCTGCCACAAATGAACTTTTCTTAAGCAAAACTAACTTCATTTTTCTTAGTGTATGTGTTTTGTTGTTTGGTTTTTTTTATAATCAAAGAGGATAAAATGCATCTGATTTCTCACTAAGGTTTTGCATGCTTCTGCTGTCTTGCTTTGGGGTACTTTATAGTGAGAAAGAAACTTTTTTTTGTTAGTAGAGGAGGAGCAACAGTGAGAAAATTGCCTTTTTGGTGGATTTTATGTTGCTATGAGAAGAGGATCCTTGAATTCAAACTAGATATTTTCTTGTCTTCAGTTTTCTGCAGAAGACTAAAATGAAGTCACAGCTGCATGGAAACATTTTAGTCAGTAGGGGAAAATATTTCACAAGAAGATAAGAGAATGAGATGGGTTTGCTCAGTGAAAAGCTTTCAGAACAGGTTGTTTTAAAATTAACCTGGAGTCATTGTGGCTTCCATAGTGCAACAGTTATGCAGTGCAAGGTCTTTGCAGACAAATATACAAAGGTCAGTCTGAGGTAATTAAGGCATGTATGTTCTTAACTTCAAAAGTCTATAATTTTTTGAAGATACATATTTTTTACCTTGTGGAAAATCTCTGACTTGGGTGATTGGCGCTGCATGAAGGTAATAATAACCTGCCACTGACCAAACCCATTCATGTGATGTCAGAGTGTGTGCTGAGCATGGTTTCGTACTCTGCAGTCCCTCAGTCACCTGTGGTTTTCCCTGGGATCAGAGAGCTGTCAATGTGTAGGTAATGCCAGTTGGTAACATACCAGCTGAAGGGCACGGCTGAGTGATGAGACACGTCTGTCTTGTAGGTAGGGAACACCTGGAAGGAAGACAGTTCTTCAAGGTCAGCGGAGAGAGAGGTTTCAAGTTAATACACAGAGGTATGTATTGTCTTTCCCCACCCCATCCCAGCTCCTGCTGTTTCAGTGGGTACCTTAAGGGATCTAGCATAATGCAAAAAACTAAAATAACTATGGCTAGATAACAGCTAACTTTGTAGATCAGCAAATTAAAATATTGTTGCCTCAAAATGCAAGTTTTCTTCCCGGTTTTGTTAATGTAAGACCCTGTCTTAAACGATTTTCTTTTTTTTTGTGATAGAAGTTTACTGCAACTAGCAGAAGCTTCCTTGACACAGTTCTGCTTTTCCTGTTCATTTGACATATCTCTTCCCGTGCAAATAAGCCACACTGCACCTTTGATTAACTGTATCTTGTTATTGAAAATAAATCTTCAGCTGATTTGCATACGATCAGAGGTACAAGGTTATTGGGGTAAATATGCTGGAGGCAGAGGGCCAGGAGTCTTCAGGGCAAGAAGGTAAAAGCTATAAGGGAAGAGAATAAGGAAGAGATTAAGTAGTCTTTTATAGTCTGAGTATTTGTATGAGCTGAGCTGCTGCTGTTCCTGCTAATTTAAGGATTTGTTGCAGTATGGTGTGTCCTGGAGTTTGGGATTGTGGTTTGTGTTGTTTTTATCAGGCAACTCACAAGGTGAGTTGAGGGTTTTGTGGGGGGTTAGACAATTAGAAACACTTAAAAGTAGCAGTTTTAAGTTTGAGTCTGAAGAGTGGCGTCTAATCTGAGTGACAGATTATACTGAGCAGTTTGCTTTCTGTGTGGATGGGTTGGATTGGTGTTTGGGTTGTTTGAAGCACTTCTTAGGAACTGAGGAAGCATTGTTCTGTGTGCACCCTTAAATTTGTGTGGTTGAATGGGTGGTGTGATGTACTTGTTGCAGTGCTCAGGAGTCATAAAGCAGACTTCCCAGTAGAGTGTATTTTATGATAATGCTTCATCAGAGATTGTACTTTTTTTAGAAAGACATAAAGGAATAAATATAGAACAACTCTGATGCTAAAAAAACCCACTTGCATTGACATCTACTTTTTTTTTCCTTTAAAAGAGACCTTTTGGATATTTAGCAAGATGCATCATATCTATTCAGAATCCTTTTGGCCCCAGTGATGTCTTGAGGGACAGACAAGTCAGCTGATCTTGGAAAATAGCTTTTCTTGGTCTGATTGAAGAGTGCAGTGTGGGAATAGAGCAGATGCCGAGGAAGAGACTTGATGTGGGTAATGGAATGAGAAGTTGGTTTAATTACTGCAGCTGTAGAAGCTGGGCATTTATGATCTCAAAGATTAGAAGACTGCTCAGCTCTTGTGTTTATGGGGGGAAAAAAGGATACTAAATACTTCAATCAAACCCTGAGATATATAATGGATCTCACTGAAAAGATGGTCCCTTGATAGGAAAGCTGCTTTCACTGAATGGCTTCAGTTGCAGTCCGGGATATAGTAATTCTGGCATCCTTTTAACTGTGAGATGAGGGAATGAATAATCTTCCAAAAAGTCTCTAATCCTAGAAGCTGAGATTTTCATAGCAGGAGAATGAATTACTGGAGGTGGATTTTCAAGCAATTCTCAATTTGCAGATGATCTGCTGTGGACACGATTCCTTGCACATACTTGGCCACTGGATTCTGTTCCAAATAGTCCTTTGAGATCCGTGGTGTGAAAGTGAGCTGGTGAATCAGTTAACACTTCTAGATCAGTTTAAGATTAGATTATTACTGCTGTGCCCTTTGAAATTTATGAATTCAGTGGCATGCTCCTTTATTTACAAACTGTGCAGACATTTCAGTATCCAGAAACTCTGAGATCAGCCCAAGCTCACCCTCATGGCTCGGTGCTGTCGGGGTGGGTGGTGTGCTGCATGGGGGATGAGGCCTCAGGCCTTTTGGGCACCTCACAGCATCAGAGAGACGCTGGTTTGTGATGGTTGGAGCAGACCATTCCTGCAGACCATTCCAGGGCCACAACCTGCTCGTCCATAGCCACCCTTCCTCCACGGCCGCTCCTGGAGCGCATCCCTGCCCTCCCAGAGGGGTTGCTGTGGCTGCTCCTCCCTTTGAACTGGAGAACAGGTCAGATGCAAACAACAGTTTAGACGTAAAAATAGCTGGCACCTGCTTCAGTCAGGCTGGGCTGGGGTGAGCTGGGGCCCCGTGCCAGCCCTGGCTGGCCAGGGAGAGTGGTCTGGTGAGGTTTTCTCTGCCTGTCACAGGTGGAGCGGCGTGGCTGTGGGGAGGAGCGTGGACAGACCCTTGGCAGGGCTGCTCCCTGGGCTCTGCAGGATTAATAAAACACCCATGCTCTGTCACCCTTTGATCACAAGTATTTTTGTCTCCTCAGCTGCATGCTCTTCTGTTTGACTTGGTTTCTTTTTACCCCCCTCTGCTTTTAACCAAATTTACTCTGTCGCTGTGTTTGACCAAGGTAGGACAGTGTAAAGATAATACTTCCTCGTATGAATTAATTACATTGTTATTTTAGTTGGCAAGCCTCATCAGGCTTCTGGAAATCTATTGTATATGTATATTTCTGGTTAATTAAAAATGCTATTAATATTATGATGGTATAAAAAAACTTTCCTTGTGTAAACAAGGGGAAAAATGATGGTTCAAAACTCCAGTGTACAGGTCCGCCTACAGAAGATGAGCTAGGCTTTCTCTGCCTCTACTGTTAGCTCTATTGAAGATTGTATTTTTAATTATTTATTGTTATTTTGTTGTTAATCACTGTTCCCTGGTATGGGTATGAATATCTATAGTATGAGTATGCAGATGTATAATTTTTCTGAGAGCCTGAAGAGGTGATATATTCAAAATTATCATCTCATTCACTATGAAATGGCCTCACCCATAACAAAGAATAATATTATTTTTCTCAGGATAGAAGTGTATTAAACTGTTTTTTCCTTGTTTTGTCCTAGAATGAGTTATGATAGCAAATGCAGCTTGTTTCAGTGTTGCCTCTTCAGATCTTGCCCGCAGCAGTTCAGAATTTTAAAGGTTTCTTTAAAAGACTTTTGCCTTCTTAATGCAGAATCTAAGGATTTTGGACAGGGAGCAACCTTCATTAGTTTAAGTGCTTTATAATAGATTTTATTTCTAAAGTGCTCTTTATTAAAGTTCTTAACTAGATTGCCATTCTACAGCCTTTTAATTTCACTCAAACTTGAATTACAAATAAATAGAAATAACGGTAGTGAGTTTAATTTAACCAGGGGGAGTAAAATAACTCCCGAAGAGGAGGATCCCTGAGCTACAAACAGGTTTGTGCCAGTGCTGGGACGCGAGTGTCTCCTGGATGATGTCCAGGCTGAGGTGGATGACAGTGAGGCAGAGCAGGGACAGTGCTGGGGGATATTTTTAGCCAAGCCTGCTTGACTTGTGACCCAGTCTCTTGCTAAAGGGGGCTGAAAGTAGGCTGGGAAAGGGTAGGTGAGCTCAAGGTGATGCGAGTCTGGCGTGCTGGGACGTACAGGTGGCTGAGAGTTGTAATCCTGACCTCACTGACGCTTCACCTACAGATTTTCATTTTGGAACCTTATGGATTCAAAGCTGGTCAAGGAGAGGTGTTTCTGCCAAAGACTCGCTGCAATTCTCAAATCCCATGAGATAGCTCCTTCCTGTTACCTTTGCCTGGGAGTTTCTAAGGAAATGATTAATTTGGAGTAACTGGGGAGTCTGCTCGTGCAAGATCAGAGCATGAAAGTTAATGATCAATTGCTTCTTGTTACTGGGTAATTATGAAGAATGGTGTTTGGGAATTTTTTTTTTTTTTTCCCTGACTGAAGTCCACTTAAAGACCTACAGCTCTAAAAGCTACCTATAAATCTACTGCACACCAAAGAAAACATCACAGCAGTAGGAAAAAAGCTGATGCAGCCCCTGGGGGCAGTTCAGGGACCCTCAGCCCCAGGGTTTGAGGCAGGGCACAAAATGAAGGTGGCAGAGGACCAGTGAAGTGAGAGGGATGTGCTGTTACAAAGGTCAGCCAGAGGAAATGGTGAGGAAGGATGGAAGCCGGAGGAAAGGATGTTTGCAACAGGTTTTTTGTTCGTTTGTTATTTAAGAAAAAGTGAAAGAGGAGGAGAAATTAGTAAGTTAGTTAATCTTATTCCTTACCCTGCAGATCATTCCTGTGTCTGTGTCCCACACTCACTCCACTCAGGTGTCTCTCTGTAGTATTTCGGTGCTGAGTACAGCACCTTTCCTTATTTCTGTGGAAAGCTGTGCTTTACATAGCTCTATGTTCTGCTATTGCCATCAACGTTTTCTATAATGGGCTTATTCTAAGCAAAAGAGTATTCCAGTGTTAAAAACAAAAAAAGCAATTCTTAGAATTACTCTGAGGTGACAGACTTACATTATATATTGCAATGAAACAAAGTGTACAGTTAAGGGTCATTTAAAAATAATTTAAGTCCTTTTTCAGAGCCAACTTCTCAGAAGTCAGTTTAGTCAGACAACACTTTCGTAAAGTACGGATGAGCTTGCATCAGCATTCAAGATTTATCCACAATTTAAATTTCATTAACAAACCCATCTCAACCCCCAAGCATTCTCAAGCAGGACATGCAGAAAGCTTGGCTAAGCCTGCTCAAATTCCCCTCTTACACTTACTCTCTTATGCTGTTTTTCATGTAGGCCTTTAATCAGGGATAAGTCATGGGAAAACCTCAGAGGCAACCAGGCTGTAAGAAATTACAGGGCTGTAAGAATTTACTCTTGGGAGTAAACCTGTCTGGACTGAAACTGGTGTTGGATTTCCTAGGACAGGGCACACTTCACTTGGTTCAAAGATGTTCTGCCCTGGTTGTTTAGGGCAGCTGTGTGTTTCCCGGCTTCATTTTCACATGGCCATGGTTTCCTGTCCCATATTTGAAATTCTGTGCCATTTGACACTCAGAGTGGGATGAAAGTTTTCCAGCACTGCAGTGCTATACTGAGTTAACTTGCCAAGGACTTACCCTGCTTCTGGGCTCCAGCAACAGAAGAATTACAGCCTCTTTCATCAAGAATAATTCAACCTCTTCAAGTGGGACCAGAGTTCCATCAAACCTGCTGCAATGACCTCAGACATCACCTCCTCCTCCTGGTGTTGCCAACCACTGCAGAAAGGACCCAGTGCAGCTGCTTCAGCCCCAGCAATTCACAGCTGGAAAACTATGGTGCAGTTTGCCTATGAAAAATAAATTAGAGTCGTGCTAAGAACCCACCTTTATCGGGGGTTAAAGTGACTCACAGTGCTGTGGGTTGGAGCAGCTGGGGTGGGTGCTACGGAGCAGTGATCCCTGCCAGAAAGCTGGGATGGACAAGAGGGGGCAGTAATGTTTTAGGCTGCCACAGCTGAACTTGCTCCAGGATGTTTATCCACCAGAACCCTAGCTCCACATGGTCAGGGACAGAGTTAGATGAAATTAATGAGCTGCTGGTGCTCAAGTTCTCCTGATCACTGGACACAAAAGTTGGTGGCATTATGATGCCGCAGATACGTTCACCCATTTCATTCTTGCTTGTCTTGTCTTGGAGAGAAGCTCAGAGCTGAAGGGTTTGGTTGCAAGTTGCAATGGAAAATGAATAGTTTTGTTTGCTGAAGGAGTTTAATTTCCATAATTTGTCTGTCATTGGTCCATCTGGGTCAGTAGTCTGGCTTATTATGGATTTCCCTGCTAAAGGATTTACAGTCAACACAGTGACTGCTATTTCCTCTGTCATTTCTGTGTCATTCAGGATTCCAGATCTCTTTTCACTCTAATTACACCACCTCAGGCAGCTGTGGCAAGGAGGTTCACAAGTCAGTCATGGATTATGACTGACATCCTCTCTGGTTTTCCCACTGTGAGCGAGACTTCTTTTTCTGAAAGTGCCTTCAAGTCAATAATTTCCAGTTATCATTAGGGCAGTGTTTTGTTTTTAGAGGCTCTCTTTCTGAGAGGTGATGGTCACAACTGTAGGATGGTAGCAGGAAGGAATTTGTTAAAGTCATTTTGTCAGTGATAGATGATTCCATAAGACATTGAGAGAGGGGCATGCCATGAAATCAGCTTTGCTATCTAGGGAGAAATTCAACTTGTGATTAAAAATACATTGTCATTTCCTCTCCATTAGTCCATCAATATCAGGTTATTATATAGAAGATGGCCTTCAGAGAGGGAACCAAGCTATGGGACCAGGGATTCAAAGATATTAATATTTCCTGTAGTGAGGAAGAAAGCTGACGAGAAAATACTTTCAGTAGTTTTAATAAATTATTTAAGAATAAGGAAAGGAAGGGGTGGAGGAAATAAAAAGGAATGAAATGTTCTCCTTGTGAGATGGTGCTGAAGACAGTTGAGAGTCGCCACTTTTGAGTCTTGTATGCCTTGATTGTTGGAGCACTGAGAACATTTTCAAAGCTGTGGTATCACAAAGTGGATAATGGAAATATGGGTTTGAAGGTTATATTGAATTCAGTGCAAGGTACTGTACAAGGAAGAAACTGTTCAAGTGCATGCACATTTATATTTAATTGCAGAACCGCTTTGAAATGGAAAAATACTTGTGCGTGTATGCTTAAATGTGACTCTCATCCTCAATGTACTTCCTAAATCTATTTGTTCCATTTTAGAAGACATCAGAAAAGCAATTTGATACAGCTTGCAGTGTCCAGTACATGGTGGTTTTTATTTATATATATAATTTTTCAATATTTTTTTCCCAAAGAGAAAGATGAGGATCTCCAATGGGAAGAGCTTCTCCCTCATTCTTTGGAGCTCAGGTACCTCTTAGCAGTCAGCAGTACAATAAACACTGCCAGATCAAAGCTTGCTTTCAGATCCTGTTCTCTTGCATAATGCTGCTGTTCTTCAGTCTTGAACCAGAAATTATTCTTTTACCAGTTGCACTCTTTCATTCTGGCAACTTTGACCTCAGTTTTATCAGTTTAAGTAAAAAGTCTGTGTGGGAGTTGCTGTACACAGGCAGAGAAAAAGGCCAAGATGGTTTTGATAGCAGATGGAGGGAGTTCTCAAGAATTGCTTCAAGACCAGAGAATGTGCTTATTCCAAGGAGCAGCTCAACTTGTGTTGCATTGGTTTAAAGGATCCCTTTGTTGTGGGATAATGGGAAGCAGGCTGGAGATGCTGCTCGTGACTTGCTGAGCTTTTTTAATGAACAATTTTATCATGAACACTTTATTATGTGTGGATTTTAATGAAAACAAAATGGCTAATGTTATTTTAAATGTAACAGTATTATTTTGCCGTATAAGTATGCAGGAAGTTTTTATACTTTAGCCTATAAGCTAGCTTCTGTAATTCACAGTATCACCTTCCCCCACCAGCACTGACAACTGAACCACCTGCTTTTGGTGATACTTTCATAGACCCTTTGATGAATATTTAGATGGAACAGCTGCAAAAATGGCTGGAGCTAAAAGAAGCTGGTAATGTGTCATAATAGGGCTTCCTTAAGTATTTAGGTTTATTGTCACCAAAAACTTCTCCCAGAGCTTGGCTGTTCCCAAGGTTTCAAGCCTGAACTTACTCTTGACCAGGTGATACCTGTTTGTTCGGGTTTCAGCAGCCTTTTTTGTCTTTTCTGAAGTGGTTTGTTTCCATTGCTAATGGTTCTGTTCACTGTCTGAGGAGCATTTGCATTCCAGTCCTGTGGCTGCATTCTTCATGGCCACAGTGCCTGTGGTGTTAACACCTCAGTGCACCTTCATGTTCGGCTTTGTCACCAGCTGCCGTAATTACTCTTCTTTTTTATTTTGTATGCAAGCCATTAATCAGTTAAAAATGAACCAGAAGACTGATTGTTGGGGTTTGTCTTGTCATCAGTTACTTCCAAGAAGCCTGCAGATTTCTTTCCGTACTGTCAGGCACCAATCTCTTTTGGGCAGAATCTTTACTGCTGTCACAATTCCTCTGTCTCCAAGTTTACACTTTTAATGTGATAGCACATGGAAAAGTATGTTTGTTGAATATCCAGATAGCTGAGACTGACTTGTATTTATTTTGAACACACTCCCAATAACCAACCTGTCTTGTTATGATCTCTTGGTAGCTTCATGTTTTGATTCTTCTTTGTCAGTCTTTGCTGAAATCTAGCGTGCTGTTGATGAGTTCTGCAGCCTTCTTTATATGAGGCATAAAAGTACTGGCACTAAAGTCTTGAAATGAATCTGCATCTTCTGCATTTTTAGAGTTTTGAGTATAGTTGACTTTAAATTGAGTGTTGAGCATGTGTTCATTTTATTGGACTACCTAGAAGGCAAAAAGCTGCAAAAAGTGGTGTATGTTTTTCACATTTGCCCGGTCATGTTTTCCTTCTCTTTGGTGGCAGTGGTGGGAGGTGATACCCTTTGTTCCAAAAGCCAGGAAATGTGTTTTCTACAAAACTGGCCTTGGACAATGTCCCAGCCTGGATGGACTGGCAGTTCTGTCTGCAGAACTAAAGCTGAGCTGGGTGGGTAGGAGCTACCAGGGTAACTGATGTTTCCTAGTACAGTTTGCTTTCTGCAGCACAGTTTTTTTTCTGGAGTAGGTTGGAATTGAGCAGTTTTCCAACAGCATCATGTCCAGGCTCAGGATGTACAGTATGAACCTACCTGCCTGGTCCCTATTTCTGCTCCTCTGATAACACTGTCCCAGAATTCTTTAAGTGCCTGAGTGTTTCATCACTGGTTACATCCTGTGGCAGGTACCTGCTGAGAGTCCTAATAAAACGTTTGTATTTGTCTCCAGGCTTTGCATCCTGCTTAAAAAAATTATAAATGAAGTGATCCGTGTGAGAGGAACGCTCTTTGTTGTGGCAACTTGCTTAAGCAGTGGTGGGTTATAGAAGTGCTTTCTTTAGCTTTTGTGATACATTTACTTCCTGGGCACATGTTTGGAGACTCTTTTTTTTTTTTTTTTTTTTTTTTTAAGGAAAACCAGGTTTGCAGTCTGGTAAATCTGAGTGTCTTCAGGGCTTTTCTCACTTTTGAAGTTTAGGTTGTAGATTTCTGCATGAAACTTTCATGGTGTGAGGCTTGTGAAATTAGATAACATGCTTTAAACAAGCCACCTCTGGGTAAAGTACATCTCTAATTACTGAGACTAAATTGTGTGGAAAGTGAGCTTGTGTCTGAAGTAAATCTCCAGTTCAGTAATCTAAAATTAAATAATGATTAGCTTAATTGCTTCAGGATCATAAAAAACACTCTTAATAAAATACGGGGATTAAGTGTGTGTTCTGAGAGCAGATAATTGCTTCTGCTTCATTTTCTGTAACTTCTCTCAAGACAGGGTTTGGAGGTAAGAGAAATAAAAAAACCTTTTATTATGCTGATTAGTAAAGCCAGGAAAAGTAGGCTACTTCTTGTGCATGCAAGCCCTTGCTCCTGTCTGAATAGGAGCTGCAATTTCACTATTAGTGGTAAATTTAGAACACTTGCTTTTAATTTCACAGATATGTGCCAGTTAGTCCCTCTGAAAGCAATAGCAGTTGGTACCTGTGGAGCTGAGTGTGGTAATATGTATACAGAGAAGGATCAAGTAGGGACTTTTTCTTCAGAGAAAGGAAAACTTCTCATAATTTTAGTAAGAATTGTTTGAGTTATTCATTATCTGGGTTGTCAGTTGCTTGTTTGCATTGCATTTTGCTTCTAAACAAAGTATTTTTACCTTCATTCACTAGAGAATGTCTTTTTTGCTTATAGGCAAATGAGAAAGCAAATCTCTTGAGACATAAGCAGTGGTACTTCCCTGGAGGGAGGAGATGGGGATTCTCCTGTTGCTCTGAGTGTTGCCAGGTGCCAGAAGTGGTCCCCAGTGGTGGTGGTAAGAAAGAAATCTTCCCCCACGTTTTCTGTATTTGTGTTTTGTCTGTGGCAATATGCTTTTTGGGGGAAAAACACCCAAAAACGGGTGTGCAAATCCTGTTTTTTTTTCATAGAGCTGCGTGAACTGCTGGGAGAGGTGTTAGGATTCTCCCACTCGGAGAATTTTAGTTTAGGAATGAAATCTGCACTTGAGCTTGTTGCTTCTGCTGTCTCATGTATGCTGTATGTGCTGGTAATCACTGTAGCAGTGATTTAACTACGAATAAACCTCTGTGGGACTCTAGAAATACTTGTCTGTCTCCTCCTTCCTTAAGTGTAGAAGAAGGGGAACTGTGTCTTTAGAGTGCTTGAGGGACCTCCTTTATGGGGTTCATAGGAATCTCATCAAAGCTGACTGGGGTCATCTTAGGCTGCCTTTAATCTGAACATCTTGAAATTTCATCCAATAACTGGGTATGAAAATGTCAAGTCTATCAGCAAGCTTCCTACTTTTTGCCTTTTTTTGTAATCTGTCCTACAAACGGTGACAGGGAAAGTGGGAAGCTGCTGAGACCCCACTGACACAGCATTAGAGCAGTTTTTTTTCAGGACAGGATCTTAAAGCCTGTGGTTACTGTCAGATGTGGACATTTTAATGATGATCTTTGATACCCTGCCCCTTCAAGGGCCTTTAGTAGATTTTTTTTGTACGAAAATAATTTAATCTTGGTGATTTTGCAAAGACATGAATTATTGCTTTGTTATTCTATCACCTTTTAAGGTCTATTGTAGGACAAGTAGTCTCCCTAAAAATGTTAATTTCTGTGAGATGCTTCTCAAAGCTGTGATTCATAAAGCAGCACATACTGGATCAACCACAATCTGTGTTCAGGGCATGTATTGACCCTGTGCAAAGTTACATCCCTTTAAGATGTACATTTTCCTGCTGTAGAGGAAGTGAACATTGATCCCAGCTCATGAGGTGGACAAATAGACACTTCTGCAAGCCCAAAATATTCTTGGGTCAAAAATTTTACCCCCAAAAGTTAGCTATTGCAGCTGAACCTGGCTGACTGCCTGCAGCTTTGGTGTGGTGGAGGGACACCCAGTAGGGTGTTTTATTAAACTGTCCTTGTCCCAGTGTCATGGTGACCAGAAAATGCTGGCTGCTTTCAAAACTGGTTGTGTAAAATGTTTTTGCCTGTGCTTGTTGACACTGGTGAAGGAGCAATGCCCCAGAAACACAAGAAAACCCTTTTTTAATGCATTTGCTGTTTTGTGGGATACTTTTCAACTTACACGGCTGCAATTTTTGCTTTTCTTTTTTGTGCGTAAGGCTTGAAAAGGCCTCTGATGAATTACTGAGGAGCTGGGGTGGGGGGAGCAGGATTTTGAATTGCGACAGCTCTTGAATTCCTAAGCTGTGCTTCTGCTCAGAGAAGAGGAAATCCGAGTTTGTCATACCCAGCCCTGCAGGCTGCCAGGCCTGCTACCTGTGCCCTCGTGTGCTGCTGCCGTGGTGTCTTGTCTTGGGTCACTAGAACCTGCAACAGGGAATAATCTGGAAATTAAATGTTCTGGGTGAAGTGAAGGGCCATGCTGGAAGCTGCATGGGTGGAATAACCCCCTGAATATTCCTTCACTTTCTTGATTGTCCAGTGGAGGCGACGCAGATGATGAGAGGGCTGGAACAGCACCAGTGTGAGGAAGGGTTGAGAGAATTTGGATTGTGCAGCCTGGAAAAAAAAAGCTGACCTTCCTGTGGCCTTCCAGTGCCTAAAGAGAGCCTGTCAGAAAGATGGAGAGAGACTATTTACAAGGGCCTGGAGTGACAGGACAAGGGGGAATGGCTTCAAACTGAAAGGAAGTAGGGTTAGATCAGATATTGGGAAGAAATCCTCCCCTGTGAGGATGGTGAGGCCCTGGCACAGGTTGCCCAGAGAAGCTGTGAACATCCTGCACCTGGAAATGTCCAGGGCCAGGTTTGGTGGGGCTCTGAGCAACCTGGGATAGAGGCAGGTGTCCCTGCCCATGGCAGGGGTTTGGAACTGGATCTTTAAGGTTACATCAGCCCAAACCGTCTTGTGATTCTGCAGTCTGTCATTTGCTGCTGTTGTCCTTATTGTCTTACTGGGGGGATTTATCTCTCAGACTTGTCAGTGTTATAATTTCCAGAAATTGCTGGAAAAGTCAATTTTCATAAAAACTTAGTTAGGACCACAAGGAGGAAAACAAAATTATCTTTGGTTTCCCTAGGCTAGACTTGAAAGCAGCTCACAAAAGCAGTCACGGCAGTCACAGTTTCAAGAGTTTCTACAGTTCAGGCAAGGCAAAATGTAAAGTATGTTGGAAGACCAGTCACAGTCCCTGTTTTCATATTTAATTTACCGGTGTGGAGGCTGTGGTTAGGTTTCAAAGCCTGTAAGACAGAGGCCTCTCCCCTGGCGGAGTGATGTTCTGAAAAGCTGCTCCCAGAGGTATGATCCCTGCTGTTAGTCTGGTCTGGTGTGGTCTGGTTTTTAGGCAGAGTCAGTTTTGCACAACTTGCAGGGGTAGTGTTCTATCTGTTTTTGATAGGGCACTGAGTTGTTGCACCTTTTTTTGGAGGAAGCGAGCATGACGTGTTGTTTGTTTTTTGTTGTTTTTTTTTTTCTGTAGCACTCAGTTCTCCTGCTCTTCAAAAACTGCACCCCATTAAGTTTTGTGCCTTGCTGAGCAGTGCTGGTTACATTTTTGCCTGGAACCCAGCACTGTTCAGCCCTGCCAGGGTGGTCACTGCTTGAGATCTGCTTCTGGTTGGGGATGTCTGCTGGTGGGTGGAACTCAAGGACCAAACTTGATCTCCTGGGGGATGTTTATTTTGAGGAGAAAAAAGTAATCCAAACTGAAAGTGCTTTCTTAGAAGCCATAATGGCATTGACACTTTCCTGATTGTTTTGAAAATGTCAGTGTTGCTGTGGAAGCGGTTGTTTTCACATGTGTAAGTTCACTTGTGATGGCCACACATTCATGACCCTTTGCAGTATTTTCCAAAGCATCAAAAAGCACAGATTTAAATACAAGTACTGTCACAGGATGTGTTTCAGGGCTGTATTACTGTGCCTTAGCACCAAGGACATGTTTGATTCAAGGGATTTGCCCAATCTCTGCATGTGTGTTCCCTCCAGAGAGAGCCTCCCTTTCTTCCTTGGTAGTGGTGTTAAAGTTTAAAGGGATAAGCAATGCACAAGAGTGAACCAGCCTGAGACTGAGGAGTTAAAGCTTGCAAAACCGAATTGTGATGGATGATGGCTGATAAAGGACACCCTCTAAAAGCAGAACAAGCCCCCTCCTGTGGGATGTGTGAAAAGGACACAGAGGAGGAGGCTCAGTGCAGTTGAGCAGGTGATGGGGCTGCTGGGCCCTTGTGGCACTGCAGGACCTGGCTGTGGGCATTTTGCAGGTCACTTCTGGATGCTCTTTGCCATTGCTTTGTGAGCTTTTTGCTTGCTCAGTACAAAGTCATCTGGCTACCTTGGATCTGTGTTGCAAGACGGGAACAAAAGGCCTAAGCAGCACCTTGTGCAGTTCCTTTTCCTGTGCTGAAGATACAACAATGCCCCTTACTACTGTTCTTTGTGCCCTGGGTTAACTGTTCCCTAATTTCTACTGAAATTATCTACTTTATAAAATTGAAAAAAAACCCCAAAAAAACAAAAAAATGCCCTCAAAACCCAATCCAAACCTAAACAAAAACCCCCAAACCCAACAGTTTAGCTTAAAATATATCTTGTTGGTATAGATGTGGGATGAGTAATAACTGTAAAAGCAGTTATACAAGCAAACCTTGAGGACTTGCTGACCTTAAGCATGAGTTTAGAGTGAGCCTGTAGTAGTGCCTGGGAGGAGAGGCTTGTGAGCAGTCAGTCAAACCAGGCATAGAAAAAGCTTCCAGTTGCCTGGCAGTAATGAACTTACTTACAGTAAAATACTTCTGATTAATGCAGTGAAGTTTCAATTATTCCAGTTATTTCAAAATCTGGTTTATTGTAGTGAAGGTGAAAAGAATTTAAATAGAACTAATAAAAAGTAGTTCATGTCTAATGGGCTTAAAAGTGAACAGAATGTGCAGATTCAAGAAGCAATTATACATTGCTGAGTAAATAGTATGAAGATTCTTGTTATAGGTCTTGATTGGAGAAATATTGATTCTTTTAGATTAGTTCTAATAATTAGACCAGGGTGCTTGTTTGTTTATTTTAAATGAAGCTAGTCTGGTTTGCTAGGCTCATTGTCTATAAATGTGTCCTATATTAACACATTGCATTGAATTGCAGGCCGTTTGTAATATCTGAATATCTGATTTTTTTTGCATATGATTGCAGATGAGCTGAGGGTTATTCTGGCAGATAAAAATGAATCATAAGAGCATAAATGCTGCTTCTCAAACTGCTGCTCAGCCTGACTGAGGAGCTTTTGAAGAGCAGTGCCAAGCTAGCAGTGGTGACATCCATGATTCCAGTTTGGCACATAGAGTCTTTTGAATATGAAGCTTTGGTACAGTGAACACCTCTCTTTACTAATTAGTTTCTAATTTTTCAAGTGATGGGGAGCAGTTTTTGACTTGGCAGTCCAACTGTTCTGAAATGCTGCAAGCTCCAAGAGAAGTGGGTGCTCACTTTTATATCAGTAATTTCACATTCTGCATTTCTTCCAGGACTTTATAACTGTTCCAGCAGGAAACAACCTCTGCATCGGTGTTTTTCTGTGTCTCTTACAGAAGTGGAAGCAATGCAGAGGAATGTATGGAGATGTAGAGATTTCCACTCAGGCAGCTTCCCACCTGGCTGGGGTTGTGATCAGTGAGAGATCTCCTGTGGTCAGATTAGCATCAGTATTTGTGGCACTTGTAGGACTGAAAAGGTACTCACAGTGGCAGAATATTTGAATGTCCCTTTACATGAGACCACGATAAAGAGAGCGTCTGTGAAAACTCCCAAAATTTCACTGTCAGCTGTGGAACAGCCCTTGTGCAACACTGCTGGTGGAAGGCAAGCATGGATTTCTAGTGGGCCAGTCATTCCTGGGATTCCTGCAGTCCTCAGTAAAAAAAGAGTATTTAGGTCATGTCTTTCTCAAACATTGCATTAAAAGGCCACTGTTCAGAAGAAGCTGAACAAGGGAAACTGAATTGTGACGGGGCTGACCAGTCCTGGATTTGTGATCTTTGTTGGCAGGATCTTTCAAAGACTCTGTGTGTTTCCACAGAAGGGTCCCTGCTCTGCAGAATCCAGAATGGCCTAAATTAACTATATATGCTGCTAGAGGCCTGTTTATGAATAGAATGCCAAAGCCACCTAGGAGATGGGAGATCTTAAGAGGAGGTGAGAGTTGTAGATGTTTCTTTCCAGATTTTTGTCTGACGTGGATTTTAAAGACAGATGGGATGTTTGCAGAGTGGCTGCTGTTCAGTTTCCCAGCCGAATAGCCAACAAAAGCCTGAATTTTCACAATGTACAGCCTTGTACACTTACAAAGTTAATCTTTTTGAATTGTGGGCTACTGCATTTGTAAAGAACTCTGGTCATAATTTATAAAGATTTCACCACGTGCAGAAGTGCACGTTTGCGCGCATGCACTTCCGCTTTGTGTTCAAAATGGGATCTTCCAATTTGTGCAGGAGAAGGGTTTTTCCTTTTTTTGGTGGCTTGTTTGGGAGTCTGAGGGGTTTTTATTGTTGGGTGAGGAGGTCAGTGTAAAGGCTGTGTGGTGCAGGGGTGCTGCCAGTATTGCTATAGAGAGCAGAAGGGGCTGGTGTGATCTTGACACGAAACACAGAACAATAAAACTTTGTTCAGCATATATTTGTTTTTACTATCAGTCTGCTGATAAGTTTGGCCTATCTTTTTAGGAAGATAGCTGCTTTTGCATATGCAAAAAGAGATCTGACCACAGGGGTAATTATGGATTCCAGCTGATAACAGCCTTGTGCAATATTTGTCAGTGAAATAATCCAAAAGAAGAATAGATGCCTTATTTAGGAATGAGCACACTGCTGCTGGCAGCCAGGGTGACATCCAAGAGAGTAGAAGTTGGATCCCATAAAGGGAGGAAGGGGATGATGTGGGTCCTTGCCCTGCTCACAGCTCTTCCTTTCTTGCCTTTTTTTCCCCCTTTGGGCCATGAATAGCAGACACAGAGCTCTGTATGAACAGCCTGAGCAGGATCCAGCTCCCCACCCACTGTAACTCAGGCTGCCAATTCAGCTCACTGAACTTACTGAAGAAGTGTTTGCTTGTGTACCTGCTGTGTTTTCAGGTCATATTTTTTACCTGTTGTTTGTTCTTGGCTGCAGAACAGTGGGTTTTATCTGAAGCTGCCTCAGTGGCAGTCACTCAGTAGAATGCCTACTTTTGGTGTTAATGTTTTTTGCTTCTCTGTCTCCCCTGTGATGAAGACGTGAAACATCTGGATTTGGAAGAATGATGGCTTTTGTCTTCCCTCTGTCTCCTTCCAGGCTCAAACCATGGAAAATTTCATGGTGGAAGCATAGTCTTCCTATATAAAAATGTATAGACGAGGTGTCATTGTCCATGTGACAAATGCCAGCCTGGTGACAGGAGGCTGGTTGGTCTTTATCGCGTGTCACAGATCTGTCAGGATGAATGGGGACTGTAAAGTCAAAATTGCATGGCATGTATTCTGCTTCTCTATTTTAGAGCTGTCTTTCTTCATTGCTGGTAAGCTGTGAGCAGTTCTTGGTCTGGAGGTACATTTGTAGGTGAGATCATGCAAATGCTCTTCTGGGGATTTTTTAGTTTTAGTATAGCAGGGGAAAACTTTCCTTCTGTCTCTCTTTGGTCTTGCAGCTGTGATTCCCACAGCATGCGGATAGCTCTGACGTCACCTGAAGCCTTTGCTTTACCCTGTTCATCTTACTTATTAATCATAAAAATAATAAATAATCCTATTTAATCTTTTCCATCCTGGTGGTACAGCTCATGGTAACAAACTCGGGAGCAGAGGCACGAGGGATAAACAAACAAAGGGGGTGAGCTGATTTCTGTGTCTGTGTGTGAGCAGGCTCTGAGGGTCAGAGAGTCACTCAGGAGGTGCTGGTTTTGCCTCTGGACACACACTGGCTCAGGAGGTGCTGGCTTTGTCCCTGGACACACACTGGCCCAGGAGGTGCTGGCTTTGTCCCTGGACACACACTGGCCCAGGAGGTGCTGGCTTTGTCCCTGGACACACACTGGCCCAGGAGGTGCTGGCTTTGCCCCCAGACAGCCCCAGGAGTTTCCTGCCTCTGCACATTCCCTTGCTGCAGGGATCCTGCATTTACTGTGGATCAGAGAGCAAATCACGCCGCTCCTCCTCTGGAGAAGGTGGTGTTTAATACCTGAAATTTAAAGCAGCTCAGCACTTCTTGGAAGACAGTTTCCATTTCTTCCCAATTAGTGCTCAGTGCTTCAAAGGGAAGCTTTGAGCCTGGGCAGGGCTCACAGGCACGAATGTGGTGTTTGCTGAGACTGTGCAGAGGCTTCTCCTTGTTCAGCCACAGCACATTTGCATGCAGACAGATGTCTCCTGGCTGGCTCTCTCTCTGTCATCTCTTTGAGGCTTTTTTTTTTCTGCATAGTTTTCCATCCAGAAAGCAAAGTATTTCGTTCTCCCTATAACATCTCACAGGTGAGATTCTTTTGTTTATCCTTTATTTTGCATCCCTGTTTTAACAAGTGATGGGCCTGTGCCACAAAGCATTTTCCAGATCCACCCAGTCTGTCTAGCAGGTGGCTCCCTAGGTTTCACAGCTTGGTGTGTAAATGCATTTAACACTCCTGAAGTTTCTTTTGTAGTTTATTTTTATCTGAATACAAAGGATGAATTCCCATTTGTCTTGAAAACTCAACCACTTGGAGTGAAGGGGAGCATTTTATGTAGTCTTAGAGATGAGTAGACATTACTGAGGTTTTTTTCTCAATAATCAGAGACTAGGATGGGCAGCATTTTGTAATTACATAACACTGATCTGTTTTATACATTGCAAGAGGCCTATTACTCAAATAATTTTGTACTAATAGGGCTTCTGTTAGATAACTCCTTTTCTGTTTGTTATGTAAGGGCTGGTATTATAGAATTGCTGTTTGAATACCAGCACTATAATTTTAGAATAGCTTTTATAATAGAAATACCAAGTAAGCCTTGTTCCAAATATAGGCAATTATTCCAATATCGTAATTATTTTTTTTTCCAAATGAGGCCTCTTGATAATTGCTACTTTGGGTTTTGTTTTCATTTTAAAAACCACGGTGCTGTCCTGTGCCCAGTCATAATCCATTATGTGCATTTTCTATAATGAATGTTGTGCATTGCAAATATATTGATCAGCAGTCCTGGAAACTGGTGATTGAGCTTCACCTTTGAAAACATTACAAGTGCCAGTTTAATGACTCTGCATGTCTGAAACCCTCCTGTCATCTTTGAACTGTGTGTGTGTGTTTGTCTCTTGGGCTTTGGGGTTTATTTTGATGTTATTTAATGTCACCTTATTTCTGCAACTGAGAACAGAAGCAGTGTGAACAGTCTCCAAGTGAGACTGGGGAACACAATCAGTAAAAATTCCTTTGGAGCCCACAGAAACTGATTATTCCTAAGCAAGGAACTTAGTTGCAAACTATGTCGTTCATTGACAAAGATGTAGATAATAGTAAGACTTTTTACCTTGGAATTGCTTGAGAAATGTGGTTGAGGTCTAGGTGGGGTTGCAAAAGGTTTTACAACAGATCTGTACTTTGTGCAGGGTATAAGTGGACAGGAGGATCTATTGACTTGGTGCATGGAGAGGACCTGAAATTTTCCTTTATTTCCTGAATGCTGTGATGCTTCTGTCCTTGTTTTCCACTGGACCCTTACTCACTGCACTTTCTGGAGTATGGTGTATTTAATTTATGTGTAATTTTACATTCTTAATTTATGTGTGCAGCTTTTACATTCTTATTCCACCCAGCTCTGCTAAACCAGGTAAAAATTCCTATTTGTCTGTGACTTCTAAATTCACAGCTTCCTTTTTTTTCTTTTTTCTTTTTTCCCCTTTTTGGCCAAATAATTCCAAGCATTGTCTGTTTCTCTGAATGTAAAAACTTCCTGTTTGTTGCATCTTAAGTGTTTTTGTGCTGTTTCTTTCAACTTTATTGAGATCTTCTAATGTGACTCTACCTCCAGGGCAGCCAGGGGTTTAAGAGGGGCTTACACCACGCCTTAGCTCTCTGTAGTGCTAAGTCTGGTCAAAAATGGGAGTGTCAGGGGCCTGTGATTACCACTTAAATTTTATTTTTGGTATTTAAGCTAGATCTTGTTTGGATTTTGTTTCTTTAGAAACAAAACTCTGACCAGATGAGTTATGCCAGTGAAAGCTGTGTCTTCATAGAGGGCTGTGTTGATAAATGGGAATCACTCTTTGTCCTAGAGTGACTTTGATACTTACATCCCCAAATCATGTGACTGTTTATGCTGAATGTTAAATTCTGTCTTTAAAACGAGCTCTGAGCGCAAAGAGAGAAAAAGAAACGTGAATTTTTATTCTCAGAAAACTGTACTTACTCTCCTACAAGCAGGATGGTGCTTCTACAGTCGGCCAGAGAGTTCTCTCTTTTTGGTTTTTGGTTAGTTAGCAATCTGAGGCAAAGAAATTCCCTAAATTGTAGTTTTATTCTTTTCCTTAAAACTGTTTTAAACCTGCCTAAACTGAAATCCCAGAAGAGAACCAGGAGTCCCCACCTGCGGCCCACCGGGGCCTGGCCCAGGCCACAGCATTTTCCAGAGCTAGAGAGACTAAACAACCCACAAGAGAGACTTTTTCTGAATTTGTCATCCTCTCAGAGCAGTGAAACATTTTATTGTTTTAATATTATTCATTTTTGTGCTGGGGAGTGCTTTGACTATTAAATAAAAGTTCTTTTTACCTACTTCTCTCTAAAAATTTTTTTCACAGACCTATTAGAAGAAAAAACAACTTAAATCAATTTTTCTAAAAAAACCCTTTTAAAAATTATCTCCCAAAATTTACCTAAACCAAAACAAATGCACTTTTCAGTCTGACTGTTGTGTCCCTGTACAGATGTGCCCTCCAGCCTCTCTTTACCTGGACTGTGCAGATTATGGTGCAGAGCATCTGGATGGAGCCCTGAGCTTTACCCACCCCATGGGCTCCGTGTTCCTGCACAGGGTGTAGCTGCTGCTGCCTCCTTTCTTCCCTCTCCAGCCTCCATCATCTCCTTTTTGTCAACCAATCTCCTGGACTGTGCCCGCTCAGGCCTTCCAAAAGCCCTGATTTTGGAGCAGGGAGAAGAGAGAGGAACCACTGCTGTCATCTGTTGGGTTCTGTGGTGGGAGGCTCCTTTGTGCTGAAATCTGGGTTTTGTTAAACTCTTTGGTCGGGTCCTGCAGAAACAAGAAGTGTCCAGTGGCCGTGCTGAGCACACGCACGACCACGCGAGCGAATCCGGCCGTTGTAGCCTGGTAATTTCCTGTAAGGAGCTTACTGGATTAGAGCAAAGGCTTGGTTTGTCAGCAACACCACCTGACTGTAATATTTATTGAGCTGTATTACCTGTTTTAAATATTAGTCCACTTCTGCCCCATTCATGCCTTCATTCTTGAGGTAAGAGGGGCTTTTTTAGTTCAGTGGCTTACGGAGCCGTGTGGTGGAGAGGACACCCAGCAGATTTTTCGAGCTGCTGAGCAGGCAGTTTTAGTAGCTGAAGCACTTCCAGATTTACCTCGATGTGCTTTTGTCACCATAATCCCTCCTCCATTTCAAGACTGATTCGCTTTGCTAGCCGAGACTCACACCGTGTGTTTTTGCCGTTCCATTTCTTCCCCTGTTTGTTTGTTTGTTTATTAATCAACAATAATCAGGAAGATGTTGGTAAACCAGTCAGGTATTTGCTTATTAGCTGGAATCTGCGCTACCCTGATTGTCCTGGCTTTAGCCTATTACTTGTATTGGTAAGTTGGATTTTTGTACTGCGACTGTGCTGGCGGTGGCTTGTCCTTTGAAATGCTTCCTTGGGCTGAGCTGGAGAGTGCTGGTTCTTTCTGAAGAGCTCTGGAAGGCTGATGTGGGTTTACTAATGCGTGGCTAGGGTAGATACCTTCCCTGATTTGCTCTGGTGCCTTTGTTACTTGTTATGGGACTTGGTTTTGTTGCTGTTTGAGTTTGTGTGGTTTTATTCAGCTTGAAAACATAGTGGCTAAGGATGCCACTTGGGCAAGATGGTGACTGTATTTCCATTTTTTTCTGCAAGGCTTTATAGAGCTCTTTTTCACGCTTATTTTGTGCTTTTAGTGTTCTCACAGCTGTCTCTCAGCACGTAGTACAGAAATTAGGCTGACGGAGGCACCGTGTATTAGGGTGTTTGTGGGACAGGTATATCTTCAGTTTGGAAAAGAGATGTTTTAGGCAGGTGAAAAATTGAGATTCTACCCCCTGGGAGGGTGGTGGTTGGGATCAGCAGAGCCAGGAGCCCACACGTGCCTGGGTGTTTTGACTGGGTTTTGGGAGGGTAGGAGCTGCCCTACATTTCTGGACTTTCAACCAAAAGAAATCTTGAAACTTTTTAGAACCGTGTCTGGAGCAAACAGTGACTCTTAGAAACCGAATCTGTTGCCTGGTTTTAGTGAAAAAATACACATCAACTTTAAAAGGAAAAGCTCGCTGGAGCTGGAATTAACATGGCTGTGCCTGGGGAACTTTCCAAGGAGTGTGACATTGCTGAGAACAAGTTTCCAGTGTGACACATGAGTTTGTTTGTTTTATAAGGTGTTTAAAAAAACAAAAGAAATTAAAATCTATGCAGCATCATCTTGGTTTTATTTTGCCAAGCATTTTCTCCAGGCAGTTATGCCTGTACTGTTTACAAGCCTATGATCCTCTGTGTGTATATGCACACACTTGTAATATTAATGAGTTTATTTACATTTAAGCTTTACAGTGATTCTCTGCAGATTCTAAACTCTCAGCTCTACAGTGTGGCAGCTCAGGTTAAAATGTATGCAATCACTGTTCTCTGTAGTCCTCAAAATGTGCAAGAAAAGAGGCTTGTGTAAGTGACTTTACAGTTTTAATGTTAAAATCAGGAAATCTAGAGTTTAAGGACATCTGCAGTTGTCCTGCTAAATGTTATTTTTAATAAAGCAAAGTTCATGTGATAAGTACATACGTGAACCCAGTGTACTGTTTAATTAATTCTTCATGTCTTAGCTCAATACTGGAGTGTGGTGTGTGCATCTGATAGCAGTTAGATTTTGTACTGATGCAAATAAAAATCTGCATTATGTATACAGCATAACATGCATGTATCTTTTATAGTTTTGTTGGTTTTTTTTGTCCCATATTTTGTTCCCTCTTAAAATTCTTGACTTGAATCCAGGTCAAATCTGGTTTGCAGGAGAGATTACAATTCTGCACACAGCAGGAATTAGCTGGTATTAGGTCAGATCCTCTTCTTCGACAACCTCAAGGTTCAGGAGAAAATTAATTACATCACCTGCTTGTTTGTGAAAAGAGCTCATTCAAACCTCTTGATTAGATATAGATGAGACTTAACCTGAGTACCTCAGAGTGTTTTTTTGCCTTTGTTGGTTTGGGCATTTTTAACTCTTTAGTTTGTTATTGCTTGAAGAAAGCTGACTTTGATAAATATTTTAGTTCATTAATTTTTAACATAAGTCTGCCCTGTAGGAAGTAACTAGAAAGACTAATTATTTCCTTTTTCTTCTTAAATATGTTAGTTTGGCTGCTGCAATTCCCTTAGAATATCCTCAGACAGAGCTGGGGTGATTAAGATCAGAGATCACCAGTTCAGCAGGGAATCAACTTTGCATATTGAGAGATTAACTCGGGCTTGTTTTTTTTCCTGTAATTCCATCTGATCTTTTGCCTCTCCTGGGTTGGAGCCCCCTTATTACCTTGCTGGACCAGATGTGTTTTGGTCACTTTCTGGGCTAAAGTTAGTTTTGTCCTCTCTAAACAAGTGAAGATTCTTTGTTCCCCTGGAACTTGTGGCACCCTCTGGGCCTGGGGCTCCCTCGCTGCGTTTCTGATGCAAAATCACTCCAAGCCTTGGAAATCAGCATGTCCTTTCTGCTTCCCCTAGAAAGAGAAAGATGACTGTGCATTTCTTGGATATGTGCAGGCTGCTGCTCAGGCAGTGGTGGAAGGGTGAGGGACCACCACAGAATCAAAATTCCAGGCAGCTGTATAGGAAATAATCCAGAGGGTTCCCCCTTTACCCAGCCACGGCTCCTCATGCAGGCTCCTTCTGATACCAGGTGTGAGTTCTCACGGGATACACTCAGCAATCCAGTACTGCAGAACCAAAGTACACAGGAATTACAAGAGCATTTGACATCACATTTTCTTCTTTGCTCAGTCGCTGCCGCTTCAGAAAGTTTGTTTGGTTAAATTCACTCCACAACATGAGCCCCTAAAAGAATTGTCCTTTTTTCACCAATCAAGAAGTCTCTTAGCCCATAAATAATGGATTTATCACTCTGTGTAGGCTTGTCATCACTTAATACATAGGATAAACGCATCAGAACCTCTGCACTTTCTTGTGTGTGTTTTAATTGACCGTTTCCAAGCTACAAAATATTTGAAATGCTTTTCCTTTCTTTTTCCCTTACTGCCAAATCTGCCTTTTGTTTCAGCTTCTGGCCACCAAAGGAACCTGGAATACTAACACATATTTAGTGTGATTAATTGGTGTACTTTGTATTAGAAATGAAGGTAATTTGATGCAGTGATTTTACCTCATTCCTAGAGCTACCTTGTAGCTTGAGTGACGTGCCCAAATGCTTGAATTTGCCACAAATGCTTTGATTTTATTAATGTAACTTAAGAGCAAAATAATTCAGATCAAAATGTTTCGGTTACTGTTGTATTTTGTGCTGCAATAGATTAATGTTTTTTGAGAAGGGAGACTTATGCTAGACTTAGTTTTAGTGGACTACATAATTTCACTGCCCCATGTATTTACTTTTTTTCTTTTTGACTATAACAGTGCTTCACTCTTTCTGTTTCTGGTGTTTGAAGCAGTAGTTTAGCACATGATCTCTAATGATGTTTATCTTCACTTGGATTTTATTAGCATTTCCCATAATGGTGTTTTTGGACTGGATGTATTACCTGTTATTTCAGCCACAATAACCTGGAGGTTCCTACTTTCTGCGTGCTGGTGGGTGATTCACAGACAATGGGGACAGGTTGTTTCCATGGGAAGCCACTGGCCACGGGAATGGTTTGGGTAAACACTACACTGGTGAAATGGGAGCACTGAGCCCTGTTCCTGTCACCTTAGGGCTGGGTTTGTGTTATCTGTCATCTGTGGATAATGTGCCCATAATCTAGCGGCCTGTGCTCGAAACATCACCGTGTTCGTGTAAAAGCCACTGTGTGCTCTGCTGCTTTATTTAGGCAGCTTAAAGCGAGGCACTGAGATGATAGGTGTCCTACATTGACTGAGTGGTTGTCTCTGAGCTAAGTGCCTGGAGATTAAAACAGCCTGTGTCTTCCCAGCACACCCATAGCACCAAACCACGCAATTCGAGCAGTGTGGTGTGTTCATCTCAATCAGGAGTTTGCAGAGAAGTTGGAGCTTTGAGCAGCATTCTCCATGTGGATTTCAGGGGGGCTGTTTCTGTGCTGTGGCTGCTGCTTGTGGAAAATATGGAAACCTGTTGAAAAGAGTTGAAAAAGCTCATTACCCAAATAATTCTGTGACCGTGCCCAGTGCCTAAACCAGGAATTTATCTGGGCTAACACAGCACTGCTGCATCTTTAAGTGTGATGAGCTGAAGAGGTTGAGCTTGGCAGATTTTTCAGCCTGCTTTGCTATGGAAATGAAACTGAGTGTTGTCCTGTTCAAATACATTTATCTGCCTCTCTCTTCAGTGATACGTTTTGAACTCATGCAGGAATTTCCAGACACACTTGGCTGGCTGGCAAGTGTCTATGAGGGTGTCTCCAAAAATAACTGAAATACTACAAGTTTCATGGAAGCAGCCAGGGAGGGGAGAAAGGGGATGCTAAGAGCCTGTTATGATGAAGTTGGATGTTCTTTGCCACCCATGTCTCTGCATGGATGTGAGCACTGTCAACACTAAAATCCAAGCTTATAAGGAACCAGGCTTTTGGAACTACATGCTAAATTCCTTTCTCTGGCAGGCAGCTCTCTAAGCTACTTAAGCTCTGCTCTGCAACCAGAGCAATTGTTATCCAGGAACTAAACAGAGATTCCTATGTATGGGTCTGAGTTGGAGGTTAGATAAAACATGAGATATTAAAGGCTGGAGGAAAGGCTGGAAGGGCAGCTGTCGACACTGCACAGGCTGTTTTTTTCCTTTTGAACACAAACCAAGTTGACCTGAGGAACTTGGCCGATCCTGCTGCCTGCATTGGTTGCTGTGCTGCGCTCCGGAGAGGCAGCAGTTCCCATCCACTGAGCACGTGCAGCAGCACCGTTCCCCAGGCACTGGGTCCCCTGTGGCTGATTTTGTTGCCCTTTGCAAACAAATGATGTCGGACTGTGGTGTGAGAGAGATGTGATTTAGTGCTCTGAAACCTGGAAGACACCACGGGAGAGACCCATCATTTCAATGCTAGCGAAGAAATTAAGAAGAGTGAAACAAATCTTGTAATATTTAACCTTAGGAAGGATGAATGTGTTTCAAATCACATCTCAGATTTAGCTGGTAGAGTTAAAAACGAGTCTGTGGCTGAGTTACCTGGTAGGGTGTGTCTGTACCACCACCTGGGAAGTGAAGTGAAAACTCAGGCGGTTTGGACTTATTGCTCCATGTGTAGAGCCTGCCTTCTGTACAGACCCTTGATGACATTTTAAGGAGAGAGGTCTCAGGATGGCTTCACATGGTCAAATGAGAGATCTCAGCATCTTTCTTCTATGGAGATTATCATTGTGGGCTTGTAATTTAAAAAAAAACAAAACCAACATAGAATATATTCAAACATATTGGGTGGGTGTGATTGGAGTATGAGGCAGCTTTCAGCCAAGCTTATTTCAGAAATAGGTTGGTTTGCTCAGGGCTTTGTCCAGTTGGGTTCGGAAAATGTCCAAGGATGGTGTTTCCTCAGCCTCTTTACACTCCGCTTGTTGCAGTGCTGAACCCCTGTGTTGTTAACACACCTGGCAGTATTATAAATTGGTGTCATCTTTTAAAGGAAATCTCATTAGTCCATCTCCAAAAGTGAATGATGAGTCACTTTTTCCAGAGGGGGCTGCTTGGGACAGGCCATTTGAAAATGCAAACATCTGAAGTTTGGTAGACTTGGAAACTGAAGTAAACCTGGAAGAAACCTGTGGGTTTTCTTTTTTGGAGGCCCTTTTTTTGCCTGGAGACTGCAGCCAATGCAGGTGTCCATGGTTTGGCCTCATCTGTGTGAAATGCTGATTTCTCATCCTGAAGTAGGAATGTGCCGGGGAAGCAGATGCTATCAGCAGCTGGAGTCACTCTCCTTCTCCTGTTTGTCCTATGTTTTGAAATGTATATTCATCTGCAATTGTTTGAAGATGCTTTCCCTCAGATCCCTCTCATACTTTTTGCTTTTACACAGTCCAGTCCATTTATAAAACCAGAAGGTGAAGGCAAAACTTTGGTGTGTGTAGCAAAGATCGTAAAGTGCTCGTAGGAGCTGTCACCCAGGGAAGGATTGAGGAGACCAGCTGTGTACATGGGAGGGAGCAGGTGTAGGATGGCAAAAATTAATCCATTGACACAGAGGAGGGAGAAACTTCGCAGAGAAAACTAGCTACAAATGATGGTGTGAAATGTCAGGGAAAAAAATGTTGTTCTTAAAATATAATAGCTTTGTTCAAAACATCTTTGGCAGAAAGCATGACTGGGGAAGTGGTTTGTAATATCAGAAAAAATAATGGATACTTGAGTTCTTGTGAAATTACTGTAGAAATAAAACTTGCAAAGCATTAAGATACTGTTTTGCATCTTGAGTTCAGAAATAGCATCAAATGCACTTTACTGAATAGACCATCTTTCCACTTGGTGCACATATTGCCATGGTGAGGGGAGAATTAAAAACAAATCATTTGTTCTCGGGAGATCAATAATAGAAGCTGCAGTTCTGAAAATAGATGTTTACGTGGAGAAGGAGATGAAGCAAGGATATTTTAGGTTTACTACCCTCTTGGTACGTCTGGGAAGTTTTTGGATTAGCTGGTGCTTGCTTTGCTCGTCCAGTGGGAGCAGCTCTGGTGGAAGGAAGCTGACAAACAGAGCAGAGCTGCACCAGGCTGAGGTGTGTGAGGATGGATGCAGCTTCCTTCTGTGCTCAGTGGATTGGGAAACAGATAGCCCAGTTCAGAGGGTTTTTTCTGGAAAAAGGTAAGCTCGTCTTGTCTGACTAAATCCAAGTGTTATAGTGGGTATGGTTATTAATATAATACCATGTCTCTGTGACACCGTAGTAGCTCGCATCAGATTGATGTCAGGACACCAGATGGTCATTTCACTCTGGATTCAGCAAGTGGGGGAAAAAATAAAGTCAGGAGGGTTTCTTCTGACGTATAAATAACTCCCGTAGTTGCATGTAGTGAGGGGAGGGAAATAACACGCTAAATATTCTGGCATGGAGGTGGAAAGTGATGGATGGAAGACTTGTTCATGTTGTGCATTCGGGGGAGCATGGTCTGTACTCCTCCTCAGTTTCTCAGCTCTTAATTTGTGTTCATTTATCTTCCTCTTTCTCTTCTACCTGAGCATTTGTGAATCAGGCTTGTGCCCCTGGCTCCACGGGGGTGTGGGGAAGCTGCTGTTTTGCAGGAGGATTGGCTGTCCCTGTGCCTTCCTTGGATTTCATTTACTGTTGATATTGGTAGTGGCAGCCCCAGGGTCAGGTTCAGTGTTCAGGAACTGAGGCTCACTTTGGAAATTGTTCCTCCATCCAGGGGAGAGACTCCAGGGCACACTTGGAGCTGTGCACTTTGCTCTTTGGGGGAAACCGTACACTCACCTGGAAACAGGCAACATTTTCTGAAAGATGCCTTTCTGTATATTTAACTTCTTTAAAGCCATTATATTGGCTTTGTGGTGTTATATTGGAGCAACCTGAAAAAAAAAATCCAGTATCATTTACTATGTCTAATTAATTTATTATGTTCCAATTCATCTGGTTGCTCTGCTCTGGCCACTTGCTGTCAGTGAAACTCTTGTCTTCAACGAGGGTGGAGAAACTGAAACTTTTGCAACCTGGGAGTTGTACAAAGCAGAGCAGGTGACTCAGGAAAGGGCACTATAGCAAATCCACTGTCAAATTGAGAATCCCTGCATAGAAATACAGAAATGCTGAAGTTTCTCCCTGAAATGGTTGTATTTCAGCCTGGTTTGGTTGGTTTGAGTCTGTCTTTTAATGTTTTTACCTGATTAAACTTCAGAATTTGGGACCTAATGAGAGGTTTAATTACCAGATACAAGGCAGATGTTAATCTTAAGTTAGGAATTAGAAGTCAAGGGGATAACATATTATCTAAGCATGTTACTCTTAAATTATTTCTTAGTATTTTCCCCACACTGTTCAATTAATGCTTAAGAGGTGTCACTATCAAAGTCCAGACATAAATCTGGCTAAATCTTGTTTTATGGTGCCAGTTGTAATTGTGGCAGCTTCAGGTTTTTGTATTCATAAAAGTGCATTTTCACCCATGCAGTCAAACTGTCTATCTTAATAACTTCAGCAAGAATGAAAGACTTTGCAAAGATATTGAATTACTATGAAAATCCACTCTGGATAGTATTCTTCTCACTAAAGAGCAGCCACAGCCAAAATGTAAGGGAGAAAACAAGACTTAAGTGCCAAGGAAAGTCTGGCTGCTTTAAAATTCAGAGACCTCATTTTCTCCCACCTGCTTTTTATTCAGAGCTTGCAAGAGGCTCTTTTATTATTTTTTTTTTCAACTCCCAGTTGGGTTTTCAACTTTGAATGAACTAGTTGAAATGAAGAAAATATTCACTACATCTACTAGCTCTATCAAAAGCAGAAGTAATTAAGGTGAAAAGTCTTTCTTTGCAGGAGAAATGGAAAATGCTTACATTTGAGGGGAAAAATGTCAGTATCAGCATTTGCTCCATGGGAAAGGCTGAGAATAATAGAGCTGCTAGATGCAGGATGTGATTTCCTGGTGGTTAAATCTTGACATGATTTCCAGTCAGGTGGTGCAAAAGTCCAGAGTTCTTCAAAGTAAAAAAGTGCCCATTTTTCAGCTATGTGAAAAGAACTTGCAGCGGCAACTTTTACAGCTTCCACTATTCCTGTGAAATAACATGTAAGTTTTGATCTCAGTCTTCTTTCATAATTTTAAGCAGATAGAGTTTGTTCGTTTGTTTTGCCTTTTCAGTGTGTGGTGTCTTGTCTTGCTTTGTTTTTTAATCAAACTAAAATCTTGGATTGTATTTTTGACTCACAATCTGTAGTTTATTGTTGGTTTTGCCACCTTCATGTCAAGTAGAGGGGAGGTTGTAGCTGCTCCTGGCCTGTCACAGCCATGGGAATTGTGTCAGCAACCAGCCTGGTCAGGGTTTCACAATATTCATGGTGTTTGTGCAGAAATAACGGTGACCTGCAGGGGGAACAAAAGTGGAGAAACCAAATATGTGTCCAAATACAAACCAAACACATTTTTATCATTTGAGAAGTTAAGCTCAGAGCAGGAGTCTGTTCCAGTTGAGAACTGGGAAGAATTGCTTCCTTATGTCTGTCCTTTTTGCGAGAGTTTGTCTACATGTTCATCTTAATTTTCTTGCTACTCTGTACTGGTTAATCTCTGCATTGACCTCACAGGAAAAATACAGCTGGCAGCAATCACATTTGTGGGGAGGGAAGAGATTTGATGCTCTTGCCACATTGCCTGTAAAAAAGAAACGTCAGTGCTTCTATCCAAATTCAGATTTTATCGCAGATTTGTGGGATTGCTGATACAGTGTAGCTCTTACATAGGTGTTCAGACTGCAGCAGGATGGAATAAATAAGGAGCTGATTTGAGAAGAGCATTGATTTTGGCCAGCCCAGCCCTGTGGCATTGCTTTTAAATCATGAGTTCCATGCTCTCCTGGTTTTGACTTCCCACCCTTTCTCTGATTACAATGCTGATTTTCTACAGATCATTTCTTACCAAATACCTTAAACTGGGTATTTGGTAGCATAACTACTGGGTTCAAATGAAGTTCCTTCAGACCTACAATTCTTATCCTGGAAATTGCTGCACCTCAGCATGTTTTTGTACCTGTGTGTATTTTGATATATAAGCAAAGTGATATTCAATTCCAGGGATTTCTGCTCTAATGCTGAGACCTGCCTTTGGCTGAGGGGCATTCTTAGGTGTGTCAGTACAGTGCTACCCACAGAATCTGTAAGATCTCCGGAGTACCCACACTGTGAGCACTGAAATGGCTAAATTTGGCTAACATGGCTAAAATTGGTCATCCTCTCCATCCTGCTCCTTCCAGGAAGATACATTGCTTCCTGCTCCCTCTCCCACAGCTCCATGAACCTTAAAGCCTCATCAGTGTGGTGCTGAACACAAACTGATGAGTCTTGGCTTAGCTGCAGAGAGCACAAGCATGTGGAAAATCAACAGGTCCCTCTGGGGATGTGTTTTACATCTGCAACATCCTAAAGCTGTGTGTTGTCATTAGGGAAAGGATTTCCCATGCCTTGGGTATAACTTGGGGAGTAGGACACATGCAAAACTCTGTGGTTATTGGAGATTTGTTGGCTTATTTTCCACAATGAGCGTTTAAAACTGCTTAAGTGTTACTGGTGGTGATTTTGTTCACTGCAAGTCCAGCATTAAAGGGTGTGTGAGCTGCTGCTGGGCCGTGCAGGGAGCTCCAGCTGGCTCCTGGCTCTCCCAAATATCCCTCCCTTCATGTTGAAGGGGTGCACTTGTGTTTGCAAAAAGTGCTCTGCTTGTTCTCCAGCCAAGATGTTTTCAGCTGGAATAATGGGTGCAGTTCTTGTGCCCCCAGTGTGAGGAGGACATGGAACTGCTGGGGTTGGAGCAACCTGGGCCACAAAGCTCACAAGAGGACCGGAGCACCTCCGTGGTGGAGACAGGATGAGGGAGTTGGGGCTCTTCAGACTAGAGGAGAAAAGGGTTGTGTGGAGACCTCAGAACAGCTTCCAGCATCTGAAGAGGAACTGGAACGTGGAACATGGAAGCCAGAGAGGAGCTGGAGAGACAGAACATGGGGAATGGCTTCAAAGGGGAAGAGAATAGGGTTAGTTCTAGATTAGATGTTAGGAAGGAATTCTCCCCTGTGAGGGTGGTGAGGCCCTGGCACAGGTTGCCCAGAGAACCTGTGGATGCCCCATCCTAGAAAATGTCCAAGGCCAGGTTGGATGGGGTTCTGAGAAACCTGGGAGAGTGGAAGGTGTCCCTGCCCATAGCAGGGAGTGGAATGGGGTGAGCTTCAAAATCCCTTCCAACCCAAACCGTCCTGTGATTTTGTGATGTCCTTTCTTATTTATCACTGGTGAGTGAGCCTGTGTGGGGAAAGAAAGGGAGTGTTCAAAGGCAGGAGCGTCCCAGCGCTGCTTGGCAGATGCTGCATCCCAGTACTGCCCAGAATCTGCCCAGTTTTCACTCAGGTAGGACACCCTGCTGTTGCACTCGGCCTGAGATTCCAGGGAGCAGTTGCCAGGTCTGAAAATGTTTGCCTGTCCTTTATAGAACTGCACTGGACCTGCTGGAGTGTGCCGAGTTCCCCGAGAGCTTCTCCCAGCCTGCTTTTGCTCTCAAAACAAGCTGTGAACTGGATAGTTCTGCAGAACTCGGGTCTGACACACAAACTGAGCACCAGGTGGGCAGGCATTGTGCTGTGCACAGTGATGGAATGGGCTTTTAAGTCCTCTCAAGGATTTTAGCACAAAGCAGGGCTCTTGCACAGGCCTGGGGAGCTGTTGGTGTGTGTAGAAGACACAAGGGAAGGAAGGGGGAACTGAGGAGCTAGCAAGGATTAGCATCCTGCTTCTCCCTTGAGGGAGTTTTATCCAGAGGGGCAAAGTGGGGAGAGTAGCTGCCACCAAGCAAACAAAACAGGCCAGGGAGAAGTTTAAGAGTTCCCAAGAGAAGGAACACGACTGGCAGAAGGTGTTTGACAGCCATTTCTGAGTGAGTCACGCTTAGCTGTCTGTCTGGAGCCAGGAGGAATTTGCAAAGCTGAATAATTGTTCCTATTTATTTCTTAAAATATACAGAATATGACAGCGTTCTAGCTCGTGCATCTCAGTGTAAATGTCTTGCAGTGGGCTGCATTTTCCCCTGGTTTTAAGCCTTTTCTCTTTGAAATTTCCCTTCTGCTCATCTTCTGCTGCTCCATCCTGCTATGTCTTGCTGTGCTGGTGGGAGCATGAATCCCCCTTGTCCTGGGTCGATGGCTCATATTTCTGTGCCTCCCAGGAAGAATAAAACCAGCAATAATCTGTACCTCTCTGATTTTGGTTTTCAAAATCAGGCCAATTATGTGATTGTATGCTTTGTAGAACAACCCAAGTTACAAGGTGTTTATTTTTCCTCCTGATAGCAAGCAGGTAAAAGAAAACTTGAGCTCAGATGCTTGCAGTTGTGTAAACCTTGGTGATCGGTAGTATTTAAGTTTGGGACAAGGTTTGTTAGTTCTACAAGAGCTGTCATGAGTATCTGTAAATATGCATATAGCCACAAAAACCATCTGAACCTGTGAGAAATGAGGCAAACATGCCAAATTCACAATTACTATCTAATCTAAATTTAATACGCAATTAACATTTTGTAATTATAGTTCTAAGAAAAAATTAATTTTTTGTTGTTCATACTGAAACAAAAGAGTGAGACTATAGAGGGGTGACAAATGTGTGTATCCGGGGGAGAAGCAGCACACAAACACCTACAAGCAGTTGTAAGTGACATACTCGAACAGAAGCTATTGTAAGTTTATTAAAGCACAAGGCAGTGATTGTCTCCCTGAAATAAAAACAAGCTGGGTGCACAAGCAAGTGCTGAAGTTGTGGGGTGCTCTGTGCAGGACTTTTTGATGTCTTGTGAGTGTGGGAGGCCGTTTTGTGGGAACAGTGATGTCAGCCTGGTTTGGTGAGACTCAGCCATGACATCAAAGTTGTCTGAGGTGGTTTTACCCAGGGAACTCGTGACAGAATCTCTCTAGTTTCCCTGTTGTGAACAGAAAATCCCTATGAAAATACCATTATTTTCTTTGTCAATGAGGAGGTGCTCGCAGTGAGAGAAACTCTGCAAGGAGTTCTGCTGCCTTGTGGGGGTTGTCTTGTAGCCAGCAGAGTTCATTTTGGTTATCCAATCCATTTGTTCAAACAAAGGCAATGTTAACTGAGGGTGTATGCCAAGGAGAAATTGAATTTGCTCTATTTTGTGCCAAGTGTGATACAAGGAAATGGTTGAAATTAAATCTGGAAAGCAGCCATTTTAATATTGCTGGTGTTTCCAGCTGTAATATTGTAGCAACAAGTTAGAAAAAACGTAATTTCATCCCTAGTGGTGACATAAGCACAGTGCTCTTTGCAGCTGTCGAGGAGGCTCAGTCGTGTCAGAAACATTGCGTTTAGGGCAGGGAAGAGGGAAATCTGCAAAGTCTGCCCCTCAGCTGCAGTGATGTGTAGTATTGAGAACTAGTTTTTTTTTTTTCCCTTTCTGATTGTACTGAGTTGTTTGAAAGCTTTTCTTTGCTTTGTTACTGTATTCTGTGGTCTTCTCAGTACAAAATGCAAGTTAAACAACTGGTTATATTGGTATTTTTTTTTCTTAGAGCAACTTGTATCTTGAAGATAAGAAGGAAATGTAAAAACTTGTCAGTAAGTCTAATTCTATATGCCTGTGAAATGATCATGAATGTCAGAACCATGTGCACAGCTTTTTTTCCCCTTTTTTTTTTAACCTCAAAGTATTGGCATCTCATTAGGATGATGAGTCAAACCAAAGGCTTTTTATCTGATGGAAATAGTCTTATCCAAAATCTCTAGAGATTCTGAGCCAAACCTATTGGTATGAGTGGAGGTTTCTGTGGCTTGAATGCTTTTAGATCAAACCCAAAGTAAGGAATAAATTTCAGACACATAGTGGTGATAATCTTTCATTCTTGACCTTTTCTGGAAATCGGCTGTGGTGCTGTTTCAAGGCCAAGATGGACAACTTTTCAAGGAATGAGTTTTCATCTGATTTCATGATGGCACCATTTTTTTGTTTTGAGATCTTATTCCTAGTTCTTACAACTCAAAACCAAACTGGCATCTCTGTGACCTCAGTTTAGCTTAAGATTCTTTTCCATACCCTTCAATTTTAAAAATTCATGACAAGCAGGATTTTTAACGAACTCTGAATCAGCCTTGCGTCTCACTGAGGCACGTTCAGGGAAATTGGACCTATATTGTGTGAGAAATTAAGATAATCTTTCTGTCATGCTGAGGTTTAAAAGGCTGGGTCTGTAGTAGACAGTTTGTAATGCTGTGTGGGATGCAATTGAGTGGTTGTCTATTTTTACAGCTTATCTGGAGAATCCCTGGTACAGACTGTTCAAATGGGTACCAAAACTGTTGTTATACTTTTTTTGCTTGTTTGCTTTTTCTCTCTGACTCACTGCTGTTGATCTGAGCTCTGTTTTCCAGCCTACTTAGACACCTGTGGCTGCCAGTGGTGGCTCTTAAATAAATGAGACCTGAGTGGAGATTGCTTTTAGTGGTGCCATGGCAGAGCGGGCAGGAGTCTTGGGATGCTTTTTTAAAGTGGGGGGCAAAGCCCTGGGTAAATACTCTCTCCACTGGTTTTGTGTGGCTTCTGCATCACAGGGGTCAGGCTCCCAAATTCCTCATCCCAGGAAGAGATGTGGTGCAGTGCAGGAAGTGGGACTCCAATCACCTGTTGTCCTCTGAATCTTTTCCTGTTATCAAGGTTGTTTGCTATGAATGTATCATTTCCCTTCTGAAAGCTGGATAGCCACTGCATTTCTGTCTTTCAGCTAGAAGAGTATCGTGTATCCTGCAGGGAAAATTTATTTCTCAGCAGTAACTGATTATTTCTAAGCATTGATCATAAGACGATCAACATATTTTGGTGTGGAATGTCCCAGAAATGTCCAGGAAAATAACCTGCTGCCCCTGTGGCAATGTGGTATTCCTGAAGGATTCTAAAATAACCAGATTTGGGATCTGTGCTTTTATTTATCTGACAGAGAAGTATCGGCAGGGCCATTGGAAGCTTTCCTTCATATCGCTGCTCTGACTCTTGGGTAGCTGCTGAGTATTCTTGGGTTTTCTGATCTCAGAAGGAGAGGTGAGGGAACAGACACTTAGGCCGGTGATTTTCATGCTTTTGAAGGAGAAGTAGCCTGAGTTGGGTCATCAGAAAGGTTGGAAGGCTAGAAAGTATACTGAGAAAAAGGCATTTTCTTGAGCTCCTGGTTTCTGCTGCTTTTATCTGTCCCCGTACTCATGAAGCAGCTCATGCAACAGGTAGATTCACTTTGAATAAAAAATAGGTTTTGTTTTCCTTGTGTGTTCTCGATGAGCAGTGTTTGTAGAATTCTGAAAAATCGTCAGGGAACCCTTGACGGGCAACGAAATACCTTTTATGTACTGCTGCTGACTTGTAACATCATTAACCCTTCCTCACAGACAGGGTTTGTCAAGTTTATACAGACATCCAGGAGGCTTAGAAAGCTTCATCTGAAAAATAAAGTATTTTGAAATGTGGTGGTGAAAGGGAAAATTCAGCGATCTAAAAGTTTCACTCATTTATCAAATAACAAAAGTAGGTAAAATACCAGATTTCAGGGTGGGGGCAAGGTATTCAGGGCAAAAGATGTCTGTAATTGTTTTCATGGGTGGAGATAAATATGGCACAGCAGAGATTGCAAAAACATGTTCTGAAAAACTGAAGGCAAAAGTCTAGAGGTGCAAATACTGCCTGCCAATTTTTTTTTGTTGTCAAGCACATTAACGGACTGGAATATTAGGATTAGTGGACCAGTTTCTAATTTCATGCTCATATTCATGCAAACATCATGAACTTCAGAGGGATTGCAGAAACATAACAGCAAGAAATTAATTAAAATCTGGAGTTCAAACTGAATATACTGTCTTATAGAATGATTAGTGGCTTAATTTTTAATTTTGAGTTCATAAATACTTACATGTCATGAAATACTGTAATGTGCACTTTGTGCATTTGAGGTTTTTTAACCCGAGTTCTTAATGAAATGGGGCTGATGCAGTCACACTTCTGTCATTCTCCCTTCTAATGGCTTTGAGCTTGGTGGCACATTCTAGTGACACTTGGCAGAGACAGAAGTCTCCAAGAAGTTTAATCATTAGGATTTCCATGAATGTAGAAAGGTGGGTAAAGGAGAGCTGTTATATTCTGCCTTCTCCTGGGAGGCACAGAGTATCTTCTGGAAAGCAGAGAATCCGTGTGGATGTGGGGCTTTGAGGCACAACTCTGTGCTGAAGTCCAGGACAGACCCACAGCCCCATTCCCTTTCCCCACGCACTGCTGGGCGGGAGGAAATACAGAAATCAGGAAGCTGAGCCCAACAAAAAAGAGAGGGGCTGGGAGAAAGTATTTTAAGGTCTGGTTTTATTTCTCACTACCACACTCTGCTTTGATTGGTAATGAATTGAGCTGGTTTCCCCACATCTCTTCTGCCCATGTCAGTAATTGGTGAGTGTTCTCTCCCTGTCCTTACCTTCACCCACGAGCCTTTTGTTGTGTTTTCCCTGTCTGGGTGAGGAGGGCAGTGACAGAGTGGCCTTGATGGGCACCAGTCCTCCAGCCAGGGTCAGCCCACCACTCCAAGACATGTGGCTCCTTGCTCTTTTCTTGAGAGGCAGAGAAATAAAGGAGAGAGCCCTGAAGGATGCAAAGCATTTAAGAACTTTTTCATCAGAGCACGTAAAAGATGAAGGCCGGGCTGGATGAGCTCTGGGCAACTTGGTGCAGTGGGAGATGTCCCTGCCCATGGTGTGGGGGTTGGGAGTAGGTGATATTTAATGCTTCTTCCAACCCAAACTATTCTCTGGTCCTGTGAAAGCAGGGAGAGTACTAAAATTCCCCACAGCTCTCAGTGTGGCTGTACAGGAGGAAATGAAGGTTTTGTGGTGAAAGGTCAATGCCGGGAAGTTACAGTGTTTTAGGAAAACAAGGGCAAAAATAAGATTTTAACAGCAGGTCTTTAAAAATGCAGATGATACGGGTAGATTTTTGAAAAAAGAAAAAATTAATAGCTCTGAGACTTGCTGTCTTGGGCTGGGGCAGGTGTTCACTTCCTAGATTCTTCACTAAGCTGATCCTAACATGTTTGTCAAATGCACAAGTGATGCTTTTCCTCATTTCAGCAAATACTCATTTTTCCATCCTCCCCGCACCCTGACCACAGGAGACAAGAGAACAGCTGCTGGCCACCTTTTCCCTGTTGCCCTGTCCCTGAATTCCCTGGCTGTCCTACATGGGCAGAGGTGCAGAAAACTAAAGAATTCTTGGATTAAGGACAAAGATCAAATACAATTAAGTGAGGGATTGTCAAAACAGAGACTGGCAGGTTCTGTATCCAGCAGCAAAACTGGAAGGATCAGACAACAGCAAAAGGAGGAGAGGAAGTGGTCTCAAGCTGTGCCAGGAAGGTTCAGATTGGACATCAGGAGGAATTTCTTCATGGAAGATGTGGTTAAGCATTGAAACTGCCTGGGGAAATGGTGGAGTTACCATTCCTGGAGGTGCTGAAGAAGTGACTGGATGTGAGATTTAGGGCTGTGGTTTAGTTGATGAGCTAGTGGTTGATCAAAGATTGGACTCGATGATGTTGTGGGGCTTTTTCAACCTTAATGATTCTGTGGTGCCCAGCATGTGGGGCAGGATGCTGGTGCAAGAGTGATAAATCCTGTTTTCCACGTCTGACAAAGCTGGAGAAACCATCTTGTGCAATTGAAGGAGGGGAGTGTCCTTTGGGGTTTGTAAATCAGTGATGTCCTTACCATGAGACAAATACCAGAGTGCCACAGACTCTGCTCGAAACCAAGAGGCTGAGGAAGTGGAGCCAAACCGTTTTATTTGAGGATAGATAATTCCTGACATTCCTATTTCTCCTTGTGCCGTTTGTGTGTGCTTTGTGCCCCTGTCTGAGAGGGGCCAAGCTGTGTGGCAGAAGGCTGTAAGTGCTGCTCTAATGACTGTCAAAGATAGAATCATGTTGGAGAAGCTTCCAAAATCCTCACGTCCAGCCTTTGAATGGTTTGACCCTGGACACAGGCATCAGCAAAGCTGCTTGCACATGGCTCTGCAGAGGGCAAGCAAGAACTCAAGAAATAGCTTGTGGGGGTGGAGGGAAATGTTCTTTTCTTGTTTGTTTGAACTGGCTTTTGAGATACACCAGATGAAGAGCATGACTCTGGTCTTGGAAGTGAAGTGAAGAACTTGGTGTTTGATGTTTGGCAGTGTTTATTAGAGCTTGCCAGTGGAAAAGACAAACAAGGCCAGTGCTGGGGAGTCACTGGATGCCACAGCTGCCTCCCACACAGCAATTTGTGAACACTGCTGTGGTGTTTTGGCTGTGTGAGACAACTGCAGCCTTTCGGGGAGGGAAGAGGAAGGAGGGCTCCACTTGTTCCTTTTCAAACAGAAGTCTCTGCTTCCCAACAGCTGGTCTTAAAGTAATTTATTAGTGGAAGAAATGTTTCTTTCATCCGTACAAGGAAAACACTGGGAGAATTTCGATTATTTATCAGGAGCTCCTATACTATTCATCTTGCTTTGCTTAGCTTTCTGTGGTAGGCACAAAATTGGCTGTGTTCAACTGGGCTTTTTTTTTTTCTTTTTTTATCTTTTTTTTTTTTTTTCCTGGCCTCTCTAATGTGCTTCTGAAGTGGGTGGGTTACTAATGATGCAAATGGATGTTAATTGTGCAAGAACTAGACACTGTGCTTTGAGAGGCTGTACCCGATTGGTAGAAGAGAAGATAGAAAACAAGCTTTCACAATAAAATTGCTGTAGAGTTTCATAAACAGCAGCACACTGGAAGCAGGTGGTGAAAATTATTTGATTCCTCACAACTGGCAGGGACTTCATTTTTGGACAGCAGGTCCCCATCACCTTGGGACACCTGATTTGTCAAAAGTATTTGTCATCATCTGCTGCTTGATCTGGTCATTTGCCACACTTGTAAAAGCTGAGCATGAAAACCATCAGCAAGCTGTGGCTGTGGCAGAAAATCAGGGGTCAAGCCTTTATTTTTTGGGTGAAACCTCGAGGCTGTGGTTTGACAGTACTCAACAGGTCAAACAGGCCAGTGCTGGATAATGTGGGGTTTGCAATAAACTCAGGTTGGTGGCTTGGTAAATGCAGTTTGCTGGGTTAACTTTGTGCTGACAGGATTTGTAGTGGCTCAGGCTTGTTTAAGCTCCTGTGGCATTCTGCTGCTTCAGACGTTGCCAGTCTTTCTGCAGCTGGTCTGAATATGGCACATGCTGAGAGCTGAGTGCTCTGGCTAATTCAGTGGAATAAAGATTCTACACCAATGCCCTTTCCAGATCAAGTTTGTACTGCTACATAGCCTAAGGCTTTTTTATCATTTTACATTTTCCCCCTCGCTAACTGGTATGTTTGATTACAGAAGTGTGGCTTGACAAGGTGAGAAGTTACTAAACCTGCTCCAGCCTGAGTTTTGAATGTGGAGATACCTGATTTCCATTCCCATGCCTTAGTGTTTGCCAGAATGATGCTGTGTGTGAGCAGCCCTGCTCTTGCAGGGTGAGGCTCCTGTTGCGGTTCAGTTCAGCACCCCTAAAGATACAGCCCCTGTTTCACCTCCTCTGCTGCTCACTGAGGGCAGGGCTCTCTGTTCCTCCCAGCATTAACTCCCAATTATGTGGTATTTCTTTCAAGAGAGGTGTGAGATTAGTCTCTTCAGCAAACAATAATCTTCCTGGTGGGCTGTAAATTGTAAATAATGATTCCTTCCTATTTTGGTCAGGGTTTCACACCATCACCAGTTTATTGTGTGAAGACCTGCGTGAAGCAGGCTTGGAGAGCTGAGTGTTTATTGGTTGGGTTTCTTCCTGTTGAATGAGCCTGGACTGTTTCAGGGCTTTTGCTTTGTCTTTCCTCAGAGCTTGTAAATCCACTCTCCATTTGACTCTTTTCTTAATCGTTTTTGGTTTTTTTCTCTCTTTCAGGACAGTTATTCTGAGTGACGGCCCTTGCAAGCGCTTCTGAGTGGTTATCATGGGCTTCATTGCCTTTCTGAAGACCCAGTTCATAGTTCACCTCCTCATTGGGTTCGTCTTTGTTGTCAGTGGACTGATCATTAACTTCATTCAACTATGCACGCTGCTCCTCTGGCCCATCAACAAGCAGCTTTATCGCCGAGTGAACTGTCGCCTTGCCTATTCCCTCTGGAGCCGTGAGTATGCTGGGATGGCATGGGATGGGCTTTTCCTGGTTTTGCTTTTGTTAACCAGAAAAAAAGTATGTATGCACATGTATCTGTTTGCACACAGAGACGAGAGAAATGGGAAGGTGGACGTAGATTCTTTCAGAGCAGGTTGAAACAGCTTTTTCTTTTTTTTTTCTGGAGTACCGGGAAGTCATAGAGAAGTCAAGGGTCTGATGTGTGTTGTCACTCTGTCGTTCACAAGAGTGGGGAGTAAAGCTCCTCTGCACCTCCAACCTTACATGGACTGATGAGAGTTGTTACTTCTGCCTCAGTGCCACATTCACCCAGTATCAGCACCTGTGCTAAGGGACAGTTGTGAGCCTGGCCCAGGTACTGAGCATGTGAGCAGCACTGTTCCTGTAGGAGCCCAGGTTTATTGTGTGGGCTGCAGAGGGAGAGGTCTGTCTTCAAGTGTCTCGTGTAGATGTCTCTGCAGCTGAACTGTGTGACAACTTCAGAATCCCCTTAACTCCCTTCAGTGCCTGTCTCTGAGGCCAGGGGTTCCTCTTGTGAGCAATTTGCCAGTGTTTTCTTCTGCCTGTGGGTCAGCTCTGCACTGAGCACAGCTTCTGTGTTCTCCTCTTTCAGACCTTTGCAAAACTTCCTCCCTGTGGATGCCCTCTTCTTCTCCTCACGGAGCTTAGCAGAGGGATGGATTTCTGAAAATGTTTGGAGTGTTTAGAAGGCTCCTTAGCCCAAATGTCACCTCCTGTTTCAGCAGTGAATCATCTAATCGGTTTCCATTCTCCATCCCCTCCCAGTATGCACGGCCACTTACCTTAGTGCTCGGCTCAGCATCCAACTCCCACCTGGGGTAAATGAGTCACCACAATGAGCACTGAAATTACAGTTCAGCAGTCCACTGACAGGCACCCACATTTCATAAGTCATTGATGTGAAATATCACCAAGAAAAGCTCTGAGATACCTGGTTCAGTCTCTTTTTAAGCTTGTTGTCCCTTCCTTTACTGTGCTTTTTGTCCTGTTTACTGAGAATCACAGGAGAGAGGAAATGAAACAGACTAGCAAGCAAATTGTCAGGAAAAAAGGTATTGTAATAGAAGAGCTTAGTGGAGACTTCAAAATGAGTTTGGTTGGAAGAGTGGGGACATATAGGAGTTTTTCTTTTTAATTTGCTTGTAAGAATTTCTTTGTGCTTTTAATAATCTAGAATCTGATCTCATGCTGAAAACCCGTTGCTGCATTAATAGTTAGGCTTTCCTGAGGATATGAACTGCTTGCTCCTGTAAAGCTTTAGGCTGCATGAAAAAAATCACACTTTAAATGCTGCTGTCTTAAACGCTGGAAATAACCCACACCATTGTTCAAAGAGGTTTGGAGAAGCTGAGTAGAAAATGAAGTTGTATGTAGGATAACCCCTAGTGTATAGCCTGTTATAAATTAACACACTGGGAAATTAAACCATGAAAATTAATGTAAATGTTATGTGGGATTGCAGAGAGCTGATGGCCTGTAATGGAAAGGCTGCAGAATATAATCTTCAATTATGATTTATAGCAATTTAGGTAAGCTGTGTAAGTGCAGTAGCTCCAGTGTTGCCATTGATAATGAAATACATGTCAGCATGGAGAAGCCTTTTGGCAAGGAATCTGTAGGTTGGTGTTCTGCTGTGGATGCCACGTTTTGCTCACTTTCTCCAGGCTGTTGGTGGTTTCAGGCTGAGGGTCTGTAAGAGAAGCTGCTCTGCCCAGCTGGCAGAGGATCAGTGTGCAGGGAGGGATACACAGGTGATCCTGTATGTGGGTCTCTACTGAAAACCAGGCTCTGTTCTTACTGAATCTCCTCTCAAATACACAAAGCCTGGCAGCCAAAGGGGAGGCAGAGAGACTCTATCCAATGTTCCTGACAGACATTTGGGGAAGAAAGCCTCTCAGGCTCTGGCCCCAACAGAAACACAAAATTTGTGACAGGTAGACTATACTTGCAGCTCTCCCACGTCAGCTCCTCTCAGATGAATCACACCCTTGGAGAGTGCAGCATGTTTGGGTTGGTCCAGTTGCAAAAGTAACCTCTCAGATGTTGGTACTTTGAGCTGAGGGATGTGCTGTGCCCCTTGTTTGCTCTGTTTCTGGGGGGCTTGTGAGGCTGTAAATGCACCTGCTGTGGTGTGTGGGGACCCCAGCTGCAGGGGGTGGTTGAAGCCAGGTGTTGCTTTTTCCCTGCAGGAGCTCTCCTGGGCAGTGCAAGTGTTCCCATCCCTTCATTCAGGAAGATGTTCTTGCTGTAGCATTGGCAGGATCAGTGCCACGCAAAGGAGCTGTAACCCACACAGGGGAAAAAAAGGAAATGAGCCCACTCCTGGTTATAATTACATCATTTGTCAGCACATTTGTAAAGGACAATCTGTTTCCTCGTGTTAATCCTTTGGCTCGTCAATCCTCCTCTCTCAGTATGAACTCTGGCAAATCCTCCACTGTTTTAGGGAGAAAGGTGAAAGAAATCTTCTGCAGAAAGTCATGCACGCTGCCCTCTGCAGATTTTTTTTCCTGATTTTGAAGAAGAAACACCCCCCAGGTGATTATAATTTTTACAAGAAAATATAGCAGGTACCGGAGATGTTCCTCCGTGGTACACAATCAGCAATGAAAAGGGAAAATTGCTCAAAGAGTGTTTGGTACCACTGCTCCATTCTCCTGGCCACCTGCTTGGAAGGTGCTCTGAGGACACTCTTGCTGTCCTCTTTTCCCTTTTACTGAGCCAAGATAACCAGAGAAAGGGAAGGTGAGTGAACACAAAGCATGCAAAGCTGGGAAGCAGTGATAGCAACCTGTACCTGGTGTAAAGGAACAAGACAACTCTGTCTTTCTCTGCCCTATTTCCAGTTGGCTGGGGTTAAGCTCTCTTGGTCAGCAAGGTGCATGACTTTGTTGTGCCTCCAAAGGAGCAAGTACTGAAAGTGATACAGGGGTGAGAAAGTGGTCATGAGTGGAAAAAACCATTCTAGGTGAGCTCTGTATCTTCAGCAGACCAGGACTGGTTTTCCCCATTATTCACCTAAATACTGTGTTTGCCTTCTCCCTGGTGTGCTGCAAGACTGGATCCCAAACTCGTGTTTAGTATGGGTGGATAACCTTGTCTGATATCACTGAGCAGACACCCTTGTGCAGGAAGGTGCTGTCCTGTTTTGCAAAACCAGAATCTCCCAATGGGAAGCTGAAAAATTTCTTGGCCGAGCTTGAGAGGAGGGAACAGAGGGAGAACCCTGCAGGTGTAGTCATGGGGGAAGGATTGGACTCTTTTTAACTGCCATATTTGTGCAAGCACATTTTTATTTCATCCATATCTCATTGAAATGAGCAAACACCAATGACTGCGGTTTTCAGGGAAGCAAATCTTCCTACTGGGAGGATGAACTATTCTCATACTTTTTATAGTTGTCCCATGATGCAAGCAATGCCTTCCATCTGCCTCGATGTACTGAAAGGAGGGAAATAAGCTAACCATAGCAACTACAGTCAGTGCAATGCTGAATTTAAGTGGAAGAGGGTTTTATGATGAAAAAAGGGGAGGGGGAAAATAAGAAAGGGTAACAAATGTTCAGGGTGGAATGAGTTGCTGTGATACTTTAAAGTTGGAGTAAATGGGGGGAAAAGGGCTCCTTCTTTTGCAGGAAAAGAAAGACACAATTTACCATTCCTGTCTTTGCCCAGGTATTTTGATAAATTAGCTCAATTCTCTGCTGTTTTAACTCTGTGTTGATGATCATAATGCAGAACAATTAGTGGCCTGTGTTGTAATATTAAAATCTATCACAGAAGATCTATGTCACTGCATCCCTTTAAAAGACCTTTATTGGTCTGTTTACCTCCATAAGGCTTGTTTCATGTGGAGTAAAAACATTAGGCTGCATCTGTGCGTGATTTGTGTTCCACCTGGGAGGAACTGTGCTCGTTTAGTGGAGCAATCAACAGCTCCACTGTCTGTTTTCAGGCATAAAAGTCTTTCGGCTTTTTTTTCCAGTGGTCATGAAATTTTGCATTTGTAATGCAATGCCCAAACTTGTCGCTGTTGAAAACTTGCTGAATTATCCATAATGCGTATGTCTGGTGCCTTAAATACTGCTTGGGGACGGCAGTGTGGTTTGGCCTGTACCCTTCCAAGCTTTTGTTTCGTCTCTGCTGGGTGGGTTTTGGAAGGTGCCAGTGTTGGGAGTCAGGAGAGGCTGGGCAGTGAATGTGGCCGAGGATGAAACTCTAAATGCTGTCTGTAAGGGGCACCCCTAACTCCTCTCTCCCCCTTCGTCACGTTTGCCAGAGTTGGTAATGCTGCTGGAATGGTGGTCAGGCACAGAGTGCACCCTGTTCTCAGACGAGGCCACGGTGAAAACCTTTGGGAAGGAACATGTCATCATCATCCTGAACCACAACTTTGAGATCGACTTCCTGTGCGGCTGGACGATGACGGAGCGCTTTGGAGTGCTGGGGGTACGTGGGCCATGAGCTTTCCCCTCCTCTGCAGGGTGATAGGTCTGTTTAAAACCCATCCATTAACAGTTTCTTTGCATTTAAGATCCCAGGCACAACTCCATCATCTTATCTTTAATGTGTTTGACCTCGTTGCACGAATCAGCAGATGACATTTTTGGGTTGTCACTTTTGTTTTTTTTCCCTCCAAGAGTTCCAAAGTTCTTGCGAAGAGAGAGCTGCTATATGTGCCCCTGATCGGCTGGACGTGGTACTTCCTTGAGATTGTTTTCTGCAAAAGGAAATGGGAAGAGGACAGAGATACAGTTATTGAGGGATTGAAACGTTTGTCTGATTATCCTGAATATATGTGGGTAAGTGTTGAGTCCCTCCTCTGGTATTGGCTGCTGGAAGTGAAACGGTGACAGGCTGGTTCCTGTGGCTTTATGTGTCAGGAGAAGGTGTGCTCACTTCCAAGAGCTGTCAGGGAAGAGCCGTCCTCTGTTCCAGGACATCTTTATGGATATGCTGGTAGAAAACTGCTATTTGCCTGTTGGTAAGGGAAGTCACTTGGGAAACAGTTCAGAAGCTTGAGAATCATTTATGAATCAGGTTTGTGTGATACTAATGATTCTGTCCAAACTGATTTTTACCTGTTAAAAAAAAAAACAAACTTACATTTGATTACTACGTCTGTATAACATTTTCTGAGGTAGGCTGAAAAGGTAGGTTGAAAAACATCAACAAAAAATCTTTTTTGGAGAAGTGAGTGAATTTGACTGCACAGACCGTGGACTTTGATAGAAAGTTCCTGTTACTGTGTTCCTTGATCTGTGAAATTACGGGTTTTTCAAAAAGTCTCTGAGAACAAATGGCAAGCTTGTATCTGCTTCTGCAGTTACATTTTTTCCATTTTATTTTGACATAATTTAAAGTCAATTGTAAAACATCTCTGTTTAATTGTATGCAATGCTGTTAGGCTTCACTGCAGCAGCACAGTGGTGTCATCAACCCATTAACTTTCTTTGAGCTTTGAATGCAAAGGTTTTGATAAAGTCTCAGTTTTGCTTTTATAGCAGCACATGTAATGTACAATTATTTGGCTTATAAAACATTAAGAGGCTTTTTATGCAATTTAAGTGAGTTTTCTGTCTTATCCAGTACAGCTTGTTAAAATGAATAGTAAAACATTAAGCCTTAACTAGAACATTGTGAATGCATTGTAATTTTCTGCCATTACAAAGACAGAAAAAGTATGAATCTGGAGAATGTATTTTAAGCTACTTAATTCCTTGAATATATGGATATGAATTATATTGAATACATCTTCCTGATTAGTGTGGGGAAGAAAAGAAAAAACAGAAAAACCCTACCAATCATAAAATCTCAGGACTGAACTTGAGCTTCTGATCTATACATTTTAATGATCCTGCAACTAAAAACCAAGGACTAGTCTCTAGGGAAAACAACCAGGAAATATAAGTGCAAAATGTAGTTAGCATTGATTATTTAAATCAAGAGTTCCTGCTTGGTAATTGAAATCATGATTAAAATTGACTTGAGTGAATCAATTTCCTTATTTCTGTGCATTCTAAATGCCACAATTAGGGCAGTCTTTTTGTCACCTTAAATTTGGGGTGAGCGTTGTTAATGTACAGGTAATGGTAAATGAGTTGGGACTTGGTGCTTATTTCTAATACTCGGTGAAGAGATTAGACAATTGAAGTGTGTGCAGAAGTATGTTTTCCTTTGAAAAATTTTCAGTATTCTGCTGGATTTTTTTTGATATCTCAAGATATCCTTGGTGTTTTTTTGCTTTTGTCTTGCACAGTTTCTGCTGTACTGTGAAGGAACTCGTTTCACAGAGACCAAGCACCGCATCAGTATGGAAGTAGCTGAATCCAAGGGGTTGCCTAAACTGAAATACCACCTGTTGCCCAGAACCAAAGGTTTCACCACTGCTGTCCAGTGTCTCAGGGGAACAGGTACTGCCACGCTTTGCAGCACTTGAAATGTGTTATTTAGCACGCTCTGTGTATTCCAGCACAGTCTGCTCTGTTGTTCCTTACAATTAGTGAGCTGGCAGTAATGAGGATCCAGCGTGTCAGCTGGTAATTTGTAAATTGCCACAGAAGTATCAGATACCAGTCTTAAAAAATACTGGAAAGCTTTTTATGTTTAGTTCATGAAGTCATCTGATGTTTTACACAGCTGGGAGTGTCAGGGCTGGTGCAGATAAATGTGAAGTGTAAACACAAAATAGTGAAGGGCTCTGATACATCTTTAATGCAAGGCTTGCACAAGGCTCTGTTGCTGTCTCAGGCAAGGATGCCAGAAGGTGCTTGCTGGAATTGCTGCTGTAACAGCCCTGTTCTCTTTTTTTCCCCAACAGTTTCAGCAGTGTATGATGTAACACTAAATTTCAGAGGAAACAAGAACCCGTCTTTATTAGGAATTCTTTATGGAAAGAAATATGAAGCAGATATGTGTGTAAGGTGAGCATGTACTGATAGAGGTGAGCCCTAAGATGCATAGTTTAGCATGTTGAAGTGTATTCAGATTTTACAGGGTAATTTCCTTTCCTGTAGTCCACTTCTCCATGTCCTTCAGCTTCAGTGGTCCCTTGTAGTAAACAGTCCTTTACATGCCAGTTTCTCTCCCTCACTCACATGGTTTGATCAGCAGATTAAAAATTGAAAAAAGCTGAAATTCAGACATTGTATGAATGAGGAGGAGCATTGCTCACATTCCTCACTGTTCCTTTGCCTCAAAGAGTAGCTGCTAACACCTAACCCCATGCAGCACGTACACATTTGCATGCACACCCACCCCTTCTCTTTCTTGCTTTCTCCTTGCTGCCTTCTGCTTCAAAGGCTTCCTTGTGATCATAAGAACTACCAATCCTATTGAATTTCTTCTTTTCCCTTTTATGTTTGGACCTGAGACATGACCTGGTTATTCTTTCCACAGTTCTTTGGACAGTTTGCTTCTGCTTCTTTGGGGGCTCCACCCACCCTTTGGAAAACGTTGATGTATTCTGTTGATGAGGTTGATGCCTGTGGAGCTGTCCACGGAGAGGGGGAGTTGCTGATTTGCGAGGGGTTTCATTTCCACTGTTTACACTTGCCAAACATATTCCTGATGAGGAAAGTGAGCAGACAATTTGCCAGCCAGCAAAACAGCTGGTCAGGCAGTTCCACCTGTAATTCCACACTGAGGGCAGGTGCATGTAGGATATCTAGCTGGATCTGAGGTGCACATGCATGGACGCACAGCTGTGTGATTATTAATTATACACTGAACTGTGGCAGCCTTCAGTTAAATATCAATTTTGCTAATGAAGGCGCAATTTTATTAAATTTCTTGGAGAGGTAATAGGAGGAAAGAGAAATATTATTTTCAGTGGTGTTAGGAGAGGTTTGGGTTTGTAAAATTCTGTTGAGAGTGATGTTGCCAGGTAAAATTACTGATTGTACTCTACAAATGGCTGTACTTAGATAATTTTGATTTAAAATGTGTTTGCAGATAGAGTATTCTCAGGGTGCTTTTCTACACTTTTTTTCGGGAAGAAGCTATGAGAGTAAGGAGACTATTTTTACAGATTTTTTTTCTGAAAATGGAACATGTCCTTATTGTAGCTCAGAGAAGGGAGGCACTAAGCTCTTGTTCTTGGTATGTGCAGACATAGTTACCTGTGCAGAGGTAAGCAGCTTAGCTCTGCAGTGGATCCAGTCTTTATCCCGACTGCCTCCAGAGGAAATAACCAGGAAACCAGCAAATGTTATTGCTGTGAGTCCCCTCTAGTGGTGACAGCAACACCACGGCAACTTCACCAGAAAGCTTTCAGCAAATGACTTTTCACTGAGCTTTTATGGAGCATTATTTCTATGAATTGAGCAGTTTCTCTTGCTAGAGCTCATGTAAGTACATCTGCCAGATCTGGTGTTCAGTTGGCTTATGGGATGCAGAAATCATTAGAAATGTGTTAGAAGAGTTTCACAGAAGCATAGAGGGGTTTGGGTTGGGAGGGTCTCAGAAAAGAAAAGAATGCAGGGGGATGGTGGGTTCCTCAGCACTGCAGAGAGGCTCTGACAAGGCACCTGTTGTCAGTGAGGTCAGCTCAGGGCTGGCACCGGCCAAAATTGTCACACATCCCCAGAACAGGCTGCAGAGCTGAAGAGGAACAAGTGCAGTCACTGCAGGTGCTTTCCTTAGGGATGGTATAAAGTGAATGTTTTGTTACTTCTCCCATTAGTTCCAAAACTGGGGTTTTCGCTACCAAAATGTAACAATTATCCTTGGGTTTTCCACTTGCTTGTCTTTTCCCAGCTCTGAGTGCCTCAGCCTGAGCTCACTGGGAGTCAGCCAGTGGTGGATCTGGTGAAGGAGGAACCGTGTTTGAATGGGAAATGCTTGTTTTACTGATGTGCTCTGAAACTGACAGGAGCTTGTACAGTTTCTTTTGTCTTAAATAGCACCCAATTCCCAAGCTAAAACCTCAGATTCCTAAGTCCCAGTTCTCTGTGTTTAAGACCTCTGCCATCAGTGACAGTATTGCCTGTGATTTATGCCCTTTAGTGAATGGAAGATCTTTCCTAGGAGAGGCATAAAATCAAATATCTGGATTTTACCTTAATTCTTTTTTGTTTTGTTTTGTTTTTCTTCTTTCCATTTTTTAATCTCTCTACTAAACTAGGAGATTTCCTCTGGAAGATATCCCTCAAGATGAAAAGGAAGCTGCAAACTGGCTTCATAAGCTTTACCAGGAAAAGGTAAATAGCTTTGCTTTCTTTGCTGTCTTTTGGCACTTGCACAGGGGAGTGTATTAAGGCAGTGAGTAATACACGCCCTTGCACTGGATGGAGAGGATATTATGTTTAACTAGGCAACCATTCCTCAAAGTGCTGGAAGGAGCAGGACAGAGGAGCCCCTTGGCAGCAGAGGGCTGGGTAGTGAGGTCTCAAATTGCTGGGAAGCACAATGGACTTCAGAGATAAGCCTGAGCTGTGGAAGACTAATAGCAATCCACTGTCTTTTCACATTTTTCAGCGCTTGGATCCCTGTCATGCACTTCTAAAAGCTCCGTTTTCCCTGTGGGTGTTTTTAGGCACTGGAGAAGAGTGATAACTGTCTGTCAGGAACAGCCGGTCCCTGCTTTCAGCTGCAATTGTTCTTTGCTTTCATTTTTCCCCCACTGTCGCTTTCCTTCTGCCTCCTGGTAATACTTCTGCAGTGGTGTGTGACATGGGACAGACAGGCCCTGGGATCTGCCAGGGACTGATAGAGCACGTGCCCAGAGGGCTCAGAGCTTTTCCTTGTGCCATTTCTTCATCTAACCTCAGATGGTTTATTTTCTTGACCACAGATTTAACACTTCTGTGGAGGGGGAGTAGGAGAGAGCTGTGATTGTTGTCCAGCCCTAAGTGGTGGATTATTGAACTTGAAAAGTGTATCTTGATTTCTGTGCTTATCCTTGTGGGAAGACAGCAGAGCACAGAAAGTTTAAGGATCCTGGGCTTTCCCCAGCTGTGATGACCTGTGCTGCAGCATTGCCAGGCTTGTGCTCAGTCTCTAGGCAGGCAGCAAATTGTTCTGAGTTTCATTATATTTATTTCAACCTGAATGGTTTGAGTATCTGATTCAGTTAAGGAGAGAGGTTATCTTGCACAGAGCAGTAGCTAATCATCTTCTCCCCACACCTCCCCTTAGCAGGTCTACAGAATCAGAGTCTTTGAGGTTGAAAAAGGCTTCTAAGAACATAGAGTCCAACTGCCAGCCCAGCACCACCACCATGTTCACCACTAAACCACGTCCTCAAGTGCCAAATCCAGGTTTTTTTGAACGCTTCCAGGGAGGATGACTCCACCAGTTCCCTGGACAGTCTTACTGCTTTACAGCCCTTTCCATGAAAGCTTTTTTTTCTCCTCATGTCTAATCTCACCCTCCCCTGCTGCAATGTGACACCATTTCCTCTCACGCCTCCTGATTTGGCTGTACCTCTGTTCACCTTTGTTGTGAGATGTTGACAGGGAGGTAATTCTTATGGACATGGGTATTACACATATTGATCTTACAGTGTTAGCAATGCTTTGTAACTGGAATCCTCTCATTCCATTTATTGCAATGACTTTGTAGCTGCAATCCTCTTCCTGCACAGAGGATGTGTCCTCAAAAGGCTGTGATTGGCAAGGAATGCCTTGCACTGCTCAGCCCTTTGTAAGGGAAATGAAAAAAAAAAAGAAATAAAACGAAGAAATTACCAGACTTCAGCCATCCTTGGTAAAAATGGCTTGGAAACCTTAAAGAACAATCTTACAGACTGAGGGAAGGTGGTGGGCACCTTGTTCCTTTGAGTGATGTGTTCTGGGGTTGCACCTCTGCAGGCTCAGCCTGGGGTGCAGTGGCTCGGTTGCAGTGCTGGGATTAGGGCTGGTGTGCTGCTGTCTCTGCTCTCAGCTCGTGCCTTGCCCTTCCCTCCTGCCTCTCCACACAGCATTTTCCTGCTGTGCTTTGCTGAATCATGCTGACCTTTCTGGAAGTAAAAACAGGAAGGAAAAGCACCCAGCTGAGAGGGCTGGTAGTGTCTGAACTGGTCTCTGGCCTGAAGCTGCCCTAAATTCCTAAGCAATTCACGGGCAAAATTTGGTGGTGGCGAGGACGGTAAGGTTTCAGTTTCTGATGGTGCCAAAATTGCCTTCAAAAGGCTTAAAGGTCATTTGGATGGTCAACAGAAGTGCCCAAATAAGTGACAGCAGATGGAACTGACTGCTGTGCACTCTTGATGAGTTAGAGCTCACTAATCTTGAGCTGCTTGGTGCAAACATTGTGAACCTGTTTTCTTGTATCTTTCCCCCAGGACGCTTTGCAAGAGATGTATAATCAGGAAGGTGTATTTCCTGGCAAGCAGTTTAAACCTCCTAGGAGACCATGGACTCTCCTAAACTTTCTTTTTTGGGCCACAGTTCTCCTCTCTCCTCTCTTCACATTTGGCTTTGGAGTTTTTGCAAGTGGATCACCTCTCCTTATCCTTGCATTCCTGGGACTTGTAGGAGCAGGTAATAAAAGCAGAGAAAATGCTAAGCCAGTGTGACACTTAACAAGATTCTTTACCTCCTATGATTTCTGTGTATTAATTAATGAGAATAGGGGTTGAAGGAAAATATTGGAGCTCACTTATTAGTCTCTCTGCTGTACAGCATTTTTATTGTTTCAAAAGCTTTAATCTGGGCAATTTTGCCTTCATATCTTAAGCAAAAACTGTAGTAGTAGAAGGTGAGTCTTGTAGCCCATTATTATGCTGCCTGAAGGAAAAAATATTTTTACTGGACACTTGTCTGTGAATTAAAAAAAAAAAGACAAAACCACCACCACAAACAAAAAATACAAAAATACCACCAGCTTTCCCCCTCACCCCCACAACAGAAAAACCCTAAAAATAAAAGAAGGGGGAAGAGAGGGAGGGGATATGCTTCAGTGTTCATGCTACCTGTCCAGCTAACCAACAGAAGCAGTAATTATATTTTTAAATCTGGATTGTCCCTCTCTTTGAGTGTCATTTGACCTGTGGCTCCTGTGCAGTGCACTGCTGGTCACTGCTGACTTGGGGATTGGGTTAACTCACCTGGGTTCTGCTTGTGTGTTTACATGTAGCTTCCTAGATGCTTGGACTGCTTTTAATGAGCCTCTCATTTCTCTGTTATATTTTAAAGCTTCCTTTGGAGTTCGTAGACTGATAGGAGTAACTGAAATAGAAAAAGGCTCCAGCTATGGCAACCAGGAATTCAAGAAAAAGGAATAACTGACAGCTGCAGTTCAGCACATATAACCAGACTGTGGTATCCGATTAACTAAAGTTAAAAAAACAACAACAAACACTTAGAAACTATCTTTTTCTTAATAACTGATGACTAATATTAATGAATAAAACTTGAGCCAAGAATGAAGAAGTTGGAGGCATCAGCTGAAGAGAATGCACCAACCTTCTGCCTGTTCAAGGATTACTGTAGTCAAGCTGTGGGAGAAAATCTGGGGTGGGGTGGAAGAAGAAACTAATTTTTCTTGCTTTGTTGGGGGACTTGGGGTGGGGGAGAAAAGAGGGCATTGGCCATGGCCACGTGTATCTTCAGATGACTGAAAACACTGGTTTCTGTCAAGAGCACTACACTCACTTTTACAACAGGAGCCATTGAATGTTTCCTCTTGCTAAAGCCAATGTAACGTTTATTGATTTCCAACTTCTCTTACTAATGAGCCAGGAAAAAGCACCCTCCTTAAGTGAATCGACAGGTGTTCATTGGGTTAGAGTCTTTTTGGCTGTGTTGTCATGGCTACAGATGAAATCCTGTTTGTATGTTACACTGACACTTTTTATTTTCAGGCAACATCTTAAGACTTCTGTAATGTGGGAGAACGGATAGTGGAGTTTGGAAGCAGTGTGTTATCCATCAGCACATCCCATAGAACAGATCCAATAGGATAAAATTCTCACCCTGTCTCCTGCTAGCTGCTCAAGGCTGTTTAATTTCAAGATATTACTTCAGTCTTGAGTGCTGTTTGCCCTGTTTCACATCAAACATGTTCCATAATTTTGAATCTGTTTGGGATTATTTGGGGTTTTTTTGGATTAGTGATTGACCGTGGGATTTAGGGTTGTGCAAAGAAGGAAGTTTTTTTCAATTCTCCTTTTATTTCTGTTTGCATTTCTCACTACCAAAGTCCAGTTCAGCCAATCTCTCTCAGTAAACTGGGAGGCAGCGCTAGAAATCAGCACAATAGTTTTCAAAATGTCTTCTTTTGTAAAAAATGTGAAAAGGAGAGGTCTGTAGCAGTCAGATTTTGAATGCTGGCATCTCTTGAACTTCTAATGAGAGTTTCAACGTGGATTCAGATGGGGCCAGGACCTTACCCTATGTGTGTCAGGATAGGGTGTGCTGCTCTTTTGACTTGGTCATGCTTTAGATATTCATGTGAAATTTTTTGCAAGGTGAGCTGTGCTGTTAAAGCATTAGAAAGAGTATAAGGTCTCTTCAGGGATTTTAAGTATCTTTAGTTTTGCTTGTTGACATCTTGGTCTTTTTCACTGAAAATCAGAGCTCAGAATCATGTCTGTACCTGTCTCCTTTTTTTCCTTTCTGTTTCTTCCTTTTCCTTCATATTTTTACAAACGCACATTCAGAGGTTTCTGGAGGTTGCTGCTGTATGCATAGCTGGAGAATTATTTGCAAACAGATGGTAACTATACCTGTATATTCAAGTCTGAAGGTCACAATCTGCATTTGGCTGCTCGCAGAAGTGGGTAAAATGAGTTGCAGATCTACAGCTGAGGGCACGAGCTAACCCTCAGGGTCTGTATCTTTAACCCAGCTGCCACTAGAATATTTATCTCACTTTTGTAAAGAGCAGATTTTTATCAAAGCACTGGTTGTAGTTTTCACCTTTGCTCCAGTAACCAAGATAAGAGAGTAATAATTTACCTTCTTTCTGAATTTGCTCTTAACTGTTGGAATGTAACCTCTTCTCCCACAGGTTTTTCTGTTTTCAAACACTGGAACAGCAATTTTGTAACTTAGAAAAATATTTTACTTGGGGTCATTAATCACTTGTTCTGTCATGCACTTGATTTTTATTTGTGGTCTTTTCAACAAGAGCATTTGAAGGATGACCTGAGTTCTGTCTGTCTCCTGTTAGACTCCACCTCGCTGAATCCTTGTATCCAGACCCCCAACGTTAGTGTGTCATCTTTGTCCCCTCAATAAATTTTCCCTAAGAGAGGGGCTGCAAATCTGTTGCAAATGTTAGTGGAATTTGAAATATGCTTTGGCAATTGAGGAGAGCAGAGCTTAGCCATAACTCTGTTTTCCTTGCTGGATGTTTTTGTACTTTGTCTTCAAATACAGTCAGACATCCAAATGCTGATAAAGTTAACTCTGGCTTTTCCCTGTTTTTAACCAGAGGACTGAGAACAGTGGGGGGATTCTTTAGGTTTTTTTTTCTTTATTTTGTTTTTCTTAAGTAATTCAGTAAAGGGTATAATTCTTGCTTCCTAGAAAGGTGTTACAAATGCTGTATACTTGCTTCCTGGAGATGATATTGAGTATATCTAAATTGTACTGGCTTAGCAGAAGAGGCTTGCACAGCAGGCTGACCACTGATTATGTTTTATACTTACATTCTGAGCAGTATATTAATGGGCATGACAAGAATTTCACAAAATAAATCCCTTCTTAATGCTGAGAAGAGGGGAGCTGCTTAGAGGAGAAAGGAATTAATAGCCTTTCTCTTTACAGGATCCTTTTCTCCTCTTAGTGCATGTAACTCCCTGTTCAGGATCATGGGATTAGTGCATGTACGTCAAGGGGAGAATAATCAACATTTCATATTTTCTTATCATAACTTATTGGTCATGCTTTCTTTTTTGAAAATGTAATAAATACATCATCAGATACTTAAATTTTGCTCTTCTAAACAGACATATCAGTAACCACTTGAAAAACTGAAACCTACAGCAGTGCACAAAACAGTACAAACCAACACGAATCTCTCTTCATTTTGAATTTTATCTCTCGAGTAGGGGTTTTTATACACGCGCGCGCACACGTACACAGAGTATGTGCAAATTAAAATGACTGGAAATAGCTGAAGTTAATGTCACTAATGAAGATTAGCAGGTGGATTGGATTGGGAAAGTGAGCATAGGTTTTATATCTTATTTTCTTCTGGTTTAATAGAGCATAGCTTGTATATTTGACTACCAAGCCCTTTAAGAGCAATAATAAACAAAAATATATCATGTTTTTTGTCTTTTGCTTTTCAACCATGCTAGGTTTTATAAACTTACAGCTATGGGAGTGTTCTTTCTCTCCACCTTTCAGAATTTTCATTTATTGCTTATACGTTTGGAGTAAATAGAGTTTTTTTCCAGTATGGACTTGCAAGCTGACTGCCATGGAGTTCAGCATTGACTCCGAAGAGGAATAGTTCTCAGACTAATGTGGACAGATGATAGCTGCATGCTCTTGACCTTGTCATTGTCACCAACAGCAATGATGCTGCTCTCCAAGTGGGATTTGCAGTTCCAAAGTAGCATCACGTTGACCTCCATCTGAGAACCTGGTGAGAGAGCTCAGGGACTGCTGGCCACGTGGCATCTCTGAGTTAGGAAGGCACAAAGAGCTGATGCTGAAGAAGGACGTGGTATCCAGAGGCCTTGGCTCGGTAGGATTACAGTTCTCTCTTGCTCATTGTGGGCTGAATGTGCTCTTGCAGTTGACTTTGCATCACTGAGCAAAACACCTGTCTCTGGCACAAAGAGCATGGGCGACGCTCCTTTGTTCTGCTTTAACTCATCTCAAAGGGCTCTACACTTCATTGCTGACCAATGAATCTGAGTGCTGCCTGTGTCCTAACTGCCTGGTATTCACAGGAAAAGTGAATGTGTCTGCTCACTTCCACGTGGTACCTCTTGTCTCCATCACCGATGTCTGTATATTTGCTCACCTGTATCTTCTGCAGATGGTTTGGTTACAACCTCTCAGCAGGAACTTGGAGCTTTCCAGGTCAACCAGTCCTACAGCAGTTGTCTCGTGTGTCTGGGGCTTTGTCTTCCTGAATTTTGGTGCCGGCTGACAGCCCTAGGTCTGAAGTGACAGGGTGGTGTTTGTGTTATGGGATAATGCAACTTTGCTGCTTCAAAGCAGAACTGTTAGCAGGGAAGAGAAGACCTCCCCACTCCTGTTCACACAGGCCTCCCCACCTGTCAACAGATCCCTCTGGTGAAAGGGAGTTGGGACAAGGTTTTTACTAAGAGTTGGAATAAGGAGAAAGCAAGGGAGTCACTGGCCATTGGAAATTTGCTGCAAGTGCTGTTTCTGTCCTGGGACTATCCCAAAACCTGGTTTTGCTTCATATACTTTTGAAGAAATGTGGGGTTGGAGGCTTTTAATAACGCTGACTTCACCCTACACAGAGTGTTTCAGATTGAAGACAGAATCTGATGTACTTCGGCATCTTGGAGAGGTATTTTCTCAGAAGTCTAAAGCCAGGCTTGGGCAGAACTCGCCCAAGTGTTTCATGCAGATGCTGGAGGCCAACACAGATGAAAGTGAAGAATCCATTCCTTGATCTCCTGAAGATGGGATGCAGCAGGATAGCTCACAGCATCTCCTGGATGCCATGTGCTTTTGTCCCCTGGTGTGAAGGTTCTGATTCCCAGCACATGATTGCTGCAAGTTCTGCTGTGTGCCTGCACAAAGAAGCTCATCCCTGTGATGGGAATGCTGAATTTGTACTCAGACGCAGTGTGTCACAGTTTCTTGTTCCCACATTCCTGAACCTTCTGATCATGACAGGCGGCTCCAGGGCTGCTGGTGCTGAGTGAAGCTGGGATTTGAGTGAAGCTGGGATTTGGGATGTGACAGCAGTGCTGGGAGCTGTGAGGGAGAAGGAACACCGCAAGGTGCGTTATGGGGATCAGCAGGAACACTAACAGGTGTGGCCAAATTCTTGCTCTGAGAAAACTGAGTGATCCCAGGAGCTGTGCAAAGCAGAGACAATTGTGTGAGAGGCAAGCTCTGACTCTAATGTGGATGTGAGACCTCCCTGTGACAACTTACAAAATAACCCCTTGCCACGTTCATGTGATGTGGGTCAGAATTCCTCCTACAGGCTTGTTTCTGATGGGGACTCTCATTCTGCCCTGTTTATCTTTAAGGCTGGTTTATCTGATTGTCTCTGCAGCAAGGTGCTTGCAGGCTGCTGGTTGTGTGTTATTTCCCTGCTCCGGTTTGAAGTGAGAACATTCTGGAAGTTACAGGGTCTGTGCCACGTGTGTTAGCCACCAGAAAAAGTCATGAAAATATTCCATACTTCAGAATTGGGAAGACACGGGATTGGCATCTTAAGAAAAACGTGTTTCTCTAATCCTTGGCCTCTCTAGGCTTTTAGAAAGCTGCCTGTATTTCTTAAAATGTTATACCTGTAGTTACCAGCTACTGTTCAGTTTTTGAAACTGTAAAGAAAGATTATGTGTGCACTTTCACTGTTGAGAGCACTTGAGTGCAGATAGTCTATTTCTAAAAGCCACTAGCAGAAGCAGCATTTTATCTTTTAAGGAGAAAAATATATTTTAAAATAAGACACTTCATCAGCAATCAGAATAACAGTACTTTTAAAATTTAAATTAGAAGTATTCCTTTGTGTAGGGGCTACCACCACAAATTTTCAGTCCTACACATCTTTTTCCATTTTGGCCAGCATGCATTCCTAAGGAAAACATGCTGAGTTACTAATTATTAAAATACAGTTTTCAAAGGAAGGAAGAGTTAGGTAGCAGAGCCTAATGAGGAATTAAACTGTACTCCCCAAGGCACGAGCAGGTTCTGTGTACCTCCTTTACTCCGTGCATGTGCATCTGTGCAGAGAGCCAAGCCGTGTCCCTTCGTGTCCCTTTGCTTCAGCTGTGTCCGAGCTGTCCCTTGTGACATCCGAATGCTGAACTGGCCGGAACGCCTCGCTCACTCCTCAGATCACCAGCAAGTACTGTAGCTTTAATCAAAACTCAAAACCTTCTCTCCGGGGAAACTCGCCCTCCTTAGGCTGATTGATGTGTTGCAAACGTGTCATTCGGAGGGAAGCGTCACTCACCAGATGATCATTACTAGCCAAATCTAATGAGTAATAAAACTGTATACAGGGTATGCGTTTACTGTGCATGTGTATATATTTTTGTACATTTTTACGGTTATTTCCTACACTTGATTTTATGACGTTCGGAAGAAGTGTGTCTGAATCTGGTAAAAAAACAAGAAGCTATTAAGAAAACACGTCCCTGTCACCTACTGTAGTTTTTATGGAGAACTGTGCCCAAACAAATACGCAGATTTACAGTGCTATGCAAATTTTACTTTGTAAGTTGTCTCTTAAATTTTGCTTAAGTAGTTTATGCTGTTTTTACTGGGCTTTCAGAAAAAAAGATGATCGCAAAAGCGTCGTCTTGTAAAATAAAATAGCTTTGGCTGTGTGAAAGTACTGTATATTAGAATCTCATTCACGCTTTCAGTTGCTTATTTAACTGTATGTGATTTTGTACATACTGTGAGGGAATAGAGGGCGTTTAATTGTGCTTGAATGAAAAAGGGTGACTGCCCAGCATCTGGTTTTTTTTTTTCCCAGTGTTTATTGAGCAGCCCATAATGGGAGATGTGCATCCTTTTCCTACTTGCCACTCTGGTTTTTGTAACTAAACATGCACTAAGGGCTATTTTCTTTTTGCTTTGGTTGGTTTCATTTCCATTTATGCTTTTTGGTCTCAGTCCTGCAAACTCACGCCTGTGAGGGGCACATGTCTGCAGCAATAACTTGGATGGATCGTTTTGTGGGGATGGGAGGCAAGAACAAGATGAACCCTGTGGGCATTCCCTGCACAAAGCAGTCCTTGAGAACTACAGAGGGATGGTTCACTACTGAGGCACTTCTAGCAGCAATATATAAAGTTTTGCATGGCTCCTCCAAAGGATCAGAATGGGAAGGGAGTTATCTTGCTTTCCTGAAGAATCCTCCAAAGTAACCCCAAAGCTGTATAATCTGACACGTTGAGACTGCAGCAGGGTGAGGTGGCAGTACGCAGAGGTGCTGTAGATTAAATCAATTTGTCAAATCTGACAAGTTTTTATTTTTCATTAGAAGATGAAGCACTTCCTCCTGTACCATCATACGCTGTAACTTTACTTGTGCTCTGTCCCCTGAGCCATCAGCTCTTCTTTAGCCTATGTGATCCTGCAGCAAATGACATTTGTGTCATGATATCACATTCCTGGGTCATCTTTTTGCTACCCTGCAAGCACTGCGTTCTTGGTTTCTCCTGTAGGTTTTCTGTTCCCTGATCTGTTCCCCTTTGAATAGTCTAGGTTGGGCTGAGCTGCCTTAAAATGACAGATGAGTGGTGTCATGTGTCACTGTGTGGGAGGACCTATTTTTTGTGGAGAGGATGGGCTTCCATTCTAAGAGTATGCAAGCAGAAACTTCTTTGTGTTACTTTTGAGTTCTCACAAATACAGCTTTTCTTACCTCAGCGTGTCTATTGGATCTCCTTGGATCCATAATTCATTTTTAGGGGATGATGATTTTGATCTGGAACCAACTCCACCTGTAAGAGGCAGTCAGCAGCAGGGTTTATGGGCAAGGGGAGGTCAGTGGAGCAGTGTGGCACTGCTGTGTTTGACAGCCAGCACTGTGAGAGTGAGCTGGGGAAATGGAAGATCACATTTGCTCCAAGGATGAGGGTGTAGGGAATGTTATTAGGTGGTTTGTTTCTGTGCTAAGTAGTCCACATCACAGAGACCTTTAGGCTGTGGGAGCTTCTTACACACTCTCTCTTTGAGTTGCAAACGCTGTTGGAGGCTGCTTGTGGTAGTGGCCTTTTCTGTATGTACTTTCATCTCACTAATTCCACTCTTTTTCTTCCAATACTGCATTAATGTATTTGGGAAAACAGCTTGGAATTCCCTGAAAGCAGTGTTGTGTTCTCAACACCAGATACAATCAGCTGCTGCACTGGGAGCAAGTTCATGGTTCAGATGTGCCACCCTCCTGAGTGCTGCTATGTTGGGCAGAGGGCTTTTGGGGTGAGGAACAGGCACTTTCTACATGCTTCTAAAACTGGAATCAGTTCCTGAGAGGCTTGACAGAGTGCCTCTGTGGGGAAAAAAACAAACAAACAAAAAACAAAACTTTGTGTAACAGGATTTTGTAGGTAGATAAAAGGTTAATAGCTGTGGTATGCGTTAATGAAATACTCTCCTGGATTTTATCACATCCTCTATGTCAGAGTCCAGTTCTCTCTGCTAAGGTTCTTTTAGCCATCCCACACACACATTATGGAGGGGATAATGTTTAATTCCCCCTCTCCTTGTGGGACTCAGGGAGGTATTTAGACCACCAGCTGATCCCGTTGAGCTGTTGGCAGCTGTTGATGTGAACCAAAGGCCACTCCTGGTCCCTGCTGTGCAGAGCTGAAGTCAGCTTGCAGTGCCCCAGCTGTGCTCTGTCACACCCCACAGCAAGGGACCTTGGCAGGCCTGAGAGGTGGGGCCAATGGGAACTTCGTGGAGTTCAACCAAGCCAAGTACAAGGTCCTGCATCCGTGCTGGGGCAATCCCAGACACACCTACGGGTTGGGCAGGGAAGGGATTGAGAGCAGCCCTGCAGAGAAAGACTTGGGGGTGGGAGCTGATGACAAACTCAATGTGAACTGGCAGTGAGCACTCACAGCCCAGAAAGCAACCCTGGCTTGGCCTCCAGCGTAAGGAATGTGGGCAGCAGGTCCAAGGAGGAGATTCTCCACCTCTGCTGTGCTCTGGTGAGACCCCACCTGCAGTGCTGTGTCCTGTNGTACAGACTGAAAAAGGGGAAATTTAGGTTAGACAGGAGGAAATTCTTTACTGTGAGGGTGGTGAGGCACGGGCACAGGCTGTCCAGGAAGGTTGGATCACATCTTTGGCAGTGTTCAAAGCAAGGTTGGGTAAGGCCTTGAACAACCTGGTCTAGTGGGAGGTTCATTATCAGAACTAGATGATTTTTAAGGTCCATTCCAACTTCTTAAAATTCTATGATTCCATTGTTCATCACCCTCTCTGATCTCCACTGAGCCCTCTCCCCTGCTAGGGGCTATGGGTCACCCCCAAAAGGAACATACATAATATCAATAGATTATATGAGATACATGCACATGTAGAAGTCCCCCATAGTGCCAAAATTGTTACATTCTGCTGTGATAAAGGTTTGTGCCAAAGGGACAGCACTGCTATGAGGAGGCTGCTGGGGCTGGAGCTGGAATTTTGACATCTGAGCTGACAGGTTCTTTTACTTTGCTGTGACTTGTGTGAAAATGAACTGCTTTTGTTTTTCATCTTGCTGATGTCGAGCAACACTTGCAAAAGCCAACTTCAGCGCTGGCCTAGTTGTGACATCTCTTTTCAATTCTCCTGTGAAGTTACAAGTAGTTAAGTGCTAGTGGTTGCTCCATTTATAAGGAAGATCAGTAGAAGAAAGAAACTAATCAGTTTAGGAACAAATCTCCTACCACTCTTGCTGCAATGAAATGCAAGTTGCACAAATATTTTCAGGAAAATGCTAATTTTTGTGTGCTTCCTATCAGCTCAGAGCTCCTTGTCAAAGGTAGGAGGCTGCTGCCCTTTGCCTCTGTGCAGCAAAGCTGCTCTGTAGGTGATAAAAGTAGGGTCCACTCTGCCACAGAGCTGAGCTGATCCCCTGGGGCTCCCTGGGGGAAAATCCTTCTCCCTGAGGTTACTCCTGTCTTCACACAACTGCTGCAAGTGTCATGTTTGACCAAACAAGGCTGAATTCTTTGAGGCACAGCTGGACTTTCTCCCATCTGTAAAAGGCTTTACTTCAAGCAATTGCACAGAACTGAGGTATAGGGGAAATACAACTGATGCTGAATGGGAAGGCAAAACTCTTTCCTGTTTTGCTACTTTCTTCTTCTCATGTTCCACCTAGCACGTAATCATCTAATTCCCATAATTTACAAAGTTTTATGGCAAAATTCTGATTTTTTGAAATTTATTAGTTAAGAATTTGAAAGTATAGATTATTTATTTGGATTATGATGGTGTAATCTGCCAGAAGGATGCACTGCTTTCTCTCCCTGCCGGCAGGTAGGTTCAGAGCAAGGCTCTCTAACTGAACACAATAAAAGAGTTTATCTAGCAAATCCCACATTTCTTTTCTGATTAATTTAAGGATGGAGAAGACCTCAAACTGCTAAGGAATGCTTTTATTAAAAGGCTTTTGAATTTTGTGAGGTGTGGACAAGGGTTAGTTCCTTGCTAGATGGGAACAAAGAAAGCACGTGCCCCCAGCACCCCTGGCCCAGAACTCCAGTAAGATTAGAAAGGCAGGCAAGGGAAACCTGCAAATTTGTTATTTCCTGAGAGTGTGCACTCTTCTGCTGGCAGCCATGCAAGAAGGCAGCTGGCCTATCTAAATTAAATACTGCACATAATGGAACATAAATTATTGCTGTTCACTCCAAAGTTATAACGTGGTTAGGGAGAACAAATTGCACAGAAGCAACGTGGGGGTTTTTGCTTACTCTCAAAGGGATCTCTGGTGGAGTAACCTCTGGAGCTAATGTTAGGTCTGGGAATTTTACAGGCACTAATAGCATTAGGCACATGATTTCCTTTTCAGTCTGATGGGAGTCAGTGTTTAATTCCCTTGGGCTTCTCCGAGATTTCAGCACAGGTTCAGAAGTGTCACCCAAGCCATCACTACAGCCAGATTTTCCCTTCTGTCTCCCCCAGACAAGGAGACTTGCCATTCCACCCACAGCAGGGTAAAGGGCCTTGGACTTGGTGTGTCACCTGTGACAAAGCAGTACTCCCTCCCGCTCAAGGTACAAAACAAAACATCATAACCATATAGCACCTGTATGAAAATGAAATATCAGAATTCTGTTGTTCCACTTGCAAGAGGAAACCTCATTTCTCAACAGCTCACTGAGGAGGGTTCAAGCCTAGTTTTACTCAGCTTCAGTTTGGTGCTCTGGGCAAGGCTCTTAATACCTTTGTGTCTTAAGGCACAGCTGAAAAGGACTAACAGGTGTTAAAAGTAGTGAAGGTTTGTTGGCAGTGCTGCTAGAGGACCTGGATCCGAGCAGCATCATCTGTTTGAAATACCTGCTGCTGTATTATCTGCCGGCAGTGGTGGTCAGAGCAGGAATTGATGAGAGATTTCATTGTCCTTTCTCTCCCATCAATGATATATTTTGTTTTACAGCTGTCTCAGTAGCTTTATTACTAAGAGCACCAGAGTCTAATAGGATCAAAGCCTGGAATAGAAACCTGTGGTGGAAATAGCCTGTGTGGCCTGGATGTCTTTATGATCCCAAAACTTACACCACTGCTGAGTCTCTGGTTGTTTAGCACTCCTCTTTCTCCCTGAAATCCCACATACCCTGTCAATTTAACCCCTGAGAGGGCCCTGCTGTCATGGCAGGACACAAAAATAAGAATTTTGAAGGGGAGGATTCTCATCAGAATCTTTACTTCTATGCTTGTTATGAATGGCTTTCTGGGCCTCTTCTTCAGACCTGATTGTTCTTGTAGTACTTGTATTTTGCCACCCAGGGAGGACTTGCCTAAGATATAAGGGAATCTAATTTCTAATTAATAATGCATTTTAATTTAACAACTAATAATTTTACATTCTAATTTGGAATCGAGCTTTCCCTTGATGAATGCAGAGAAGAATATTTAAATAATGGTTTAACTCACTCTAAGATTCCCTCCTTCCTTATTCCCATCAGTTTTACATTTTCCCTGGGACATGTGTGAGCTCTTCCTCAGGCTGGTGTGATGGACAGAGATTAAACAATCATCCTTAGAACAGATCCTTATTGTCTAGGAAATTGAATTAGAATTTTTATGGTCTCATTCTTACCAACTTCAGTACTCTTCAGAAGCTACTGCTGACAAGGATGATAAATGAAGTATCAACCCAGAACTACTATGATATATTTGTACAAAAGCATAATTAGTTAGTAAAGATGCATTTTAATAATGTTTTCTGTAATGCAGTTTTTAAAGTGACCACACATACATGTTTCTAATTGTGTAGTAAGTAAAAATGAATAGAAATGAATATATTCTGGAGGAAAGGGTTGTCAGCCCCCAGCTGAGAGAATCCAGGTGCAGAGTACAGCTGATCAAAGAACAGTGAATTGCCTCGTGAGCTGGGAGCAGGGAGCTCTCTGGCTGTGCACAGGTTAAATACATCGTGCTCTCTCCAGGCCCTCATGGCAGCCATGACAGGTTTCCTGTGTCTGCTGATGAAATCACCTTGCTGCTGGTGGTACCAAAGCCCCTTGCACTTGAGCTGTGCATGGAAACATCCCAGGTGGTGTCCTTTACCTCCCCCTGTTCCAAAGAACAGCCAGTGTTCAAATGTGTAACTGATGCTTGAAGTTTTAAGTTCTGTTCAGCTCTGGTGTGCAGTTTTTAGTTTTATATTAAGGGTTACCAGGATCTTTTCACAGGGTGGTGAAGACAAAACAATCCTATTCCATCTGGGGACTCAAGGACAATCATCCCTTCAAACTTCAGGCCCAAAGTACAAACAACGTGAAAAGAGGAGGGTGGGCAAGCAGGTAAGGAGGATGAAACTTCATGATCTGAGGCTATTAATTGGCTTCTGTATTCAAATGGACTAAAACATATAAAAATGTGAGATCTCGTGACCTAGCCCTCTTTTGGTTCCATCTTGGAGCCATCCAGGCAGGGCCACGTCTATGGCACTGGCACTGCCAGGATGTGGCCTTTGAAGCCTCTCAATAAACATTCACTTTATTCCTCTTAACTCTGTCTAGCCTCTGTTCCAGCTCCTCAAGGTGTCCTAGCTTTCTGTACTTCTAACTCCTCTCAGGATAGGGTAACTTTCCAGACAAAAACCCCATTTATTCTAAGGTCTCCAGTCTCAAGGGAAAGTTCAGAATTATGTTGGGGTGTGACTGTCCTGGGACTCTGCCTTGGGCTCTCTGCCACTCATACTCGTGGCATAAATGAGAATGAAACTCCTGACACAAATCTCTCTCATGAATGAGAATTCATTTCCATTTTCACACAGTTTGAGTTGATGTTCTCATGATAGCTACTGCAGCTCCATGCTCAGCAGGGCTGGATAGCAGGGAAAGGGTGGGCACTCAGGGAGCAGAGGCAGGTGATTGATACAGAGAAGTAGCAGCCACAAAAAACCAAGGAGAGTGCTGGATGCTCTCAGTTTGAATCCTGCTGTTCAAGACCTGCTAATTAGCCCTGTGCCTCCCTGCTGGCAGCTGAAATGTTGCTGTTTTGCAGCTCGAGTCTATCCTGAAAATAGTCCAGAGCTGCAGGAACTCCTGGGGCTTGAGGGCCTTCTCTGCCTGCTGGCACCTGACCTTGTTTCTCCCATACTGGCTGAAAAGTTGTTTGGATTTCAGGGAGCTGTGAAAGGCTCCAAGATCACTGCACTGTTGCTAGCTAGTTACTAAATATGTTTGAGTGGCTTGGGAAATGGATCTAAATGACGTGTCGGGGGAGAAGAAAAGGAGACAAGGGCAGTCGTGGTTCAGCTGCAGATTGAATTCCTCTGGTCTTCAGAATTAGCTTGGAGTCAGGGCTCTCACATCTGCTTTCTCCTCTTTTCTTTTGTGTGGTTCATGTGGAGTGAGAGCAGTTGCTGGCACCATTAGACACATAACATTAACATCCTGGTAATGATGTTTATACTTTCCTACTCAAATTTTCACACTTTGAACTCGTTCCTCTTTCACTGAGGTGGGTTGGCATGCTTGTAACACACTCAGCACTTGATCTGAGTCCAAATGCTTTTCTCATGTCTGCAAGGTAGAGCTGCCTCTGATAACTCAAACCTGCTGCCTTTTCGTGGCATCCTCCCTGGGTGAGTAGGATTTTGGAGAACTATTCAAAGCAAACTGTTTGGAGGAGGAGGAAATTGTCTCAAGAGCTGCTAGAAGAAAGGCACTGCCAGGAAAGGAGGTTTCTTGGAGTCTTAGAAAGCACAGACTGATGTTGAAAAGATTGTGAAGATTATGCTGGACAAATATCAAGGTACTGCTTCTCCCTTCCAGGCCAGGGAGCGTTTCCTCCTCCTTGCTCCAGCTGCTCTGCCCTGCCCTGCTGTCCAGTATTTCTCTAGACTCCTTTCTTAATTTTTTCCTGTGATATAAAGAGGATTCAAAACAAGAATTTTCCATGATTTCTCTCCTTTTCTCTCCCCTTCTTCAGGCTGTTTGCTTTTCCTGACCCTGCTTGAAGTTCTTTGGTCCCACATTTCAGCTTTGTCCCTCTGGTTTTTCTGTGGTCATTTAGGGGTTTCAGAACAGGGACACACAGCAGCTCTTCCACAGTTACTGTCACCTTCTCTGCATTTAAATATTTTCCTAACTGGTGATGGGGAACAATTCACAAAACAGCAGATTCTGCTGCAGAAATCTATGGATGGAATGAAAATCCTACTGAATAGAGCTTCTATGGAAATAGGTTTCCCCACACTGGTTTTGTTGCTATTAAATACATTCTACATTTCTGTCAATGATTTATTCAACATGAAATAAAAAGCCAAAATTCTGATTATTATGTACCACTAATGACTTGTGCCTGACATACTAATTTGAAAAGACAAGGTGGCTTTTAAAGTACTCATTAAAAAAAGGAAGTTACAATCTTATAAAATTATTTTCCCAAATGTCATGTCTTTCTGTTTCTGCAGGTGGCTGTGATTTCATGAAATTAGTTAATTACAAAGAGAATTCTCTCACTTAAACTTTCTGTGCTTTTTGGTGACAGTTTTCTCACTGCTGCCACAAATCAAAGTGAAAACATAAAACTATGCATTTGCTTCTCTCCTGACTCCTTGAATAATTCTTCCTTTGGGGTAAAGAGTCCTTCAATGATTCTGTAAAACTTAGTTACAGTTATTATGTTGTTTTATTTTAATCCAAACACTGTATAGAGTGATGGTCATCTCGGTGGAAGCCCATGGACTTCAATATCCATTTCTCCCTAAATATTAATTACCAAAAGTATCAAAGGAAAATGTAAGAAATCACTACAAGCAAAGATTTATCCCCTAACCTTACTGGAAAAATTTGTTTGAACTTTCCCCAGAGGTGAAAGTTGATGCTCAGCCTGAAAAGGGAGGCTTTCTCTAGAAATTCCTTCAGTATTTCATTCCAAACCTTGCTACTGTTGAACATTCAAATGTTCATCTTCCCCATAAAATTTCTCTTCTGTAATCATTTTCAGGTCAGACAGAACTTAAAGCTTTGGTAAAAAAGCTGTAAAAAAATATGTATAAGCTCTCTCCTACCATTCCACCCAGGAATGCCCTGTAGACACTGCTGCTTTTGTCTTCATCCTGACTGAAACCTGGCATAAGAATTTTACTTTTCTGCTATCAAACCCTTTCCTGCTGGTGTGATCATTTTCTTTCATCAACACTATTCTTTCTGTTTGTCTTTTCTCTCTAGGTTCATTCCTTCTGTTTATCTTTTCTCTTGGACAGTTGTCATAATTTTCAAACTCAGCAGGAACATCTCCAAATGTGGATTTTTCTCCTGTAATGGACATTGCATCAAAACAAGGCAATTAGGGATACACTTTAAGTGCTTTCCTTTCATTTTCCTGCTGCTTAAATATTTGAAAGAAATTCACCAAGAGTTGTCCCAGTAGAGACCTGAAGACTGACTTAATATTTTAGGATTTAATGTTATAACAAAGAGCCAGGATTTAATTAACCTTCTTGCTCTTTGGGAGACCTGAGACACAGGATGCTGTTCCTCAGAAAACCACTGCTGCTTCTCTTGCAGTTACTGAGCTCATTAATCTCTGTGATATGCTTCTTAAGGGTACAGCTATGTCTTATTTTGATCAAGTTAAAGTGCCAAATATTTTGCAATGAAATTCCTTTTCCTGCCCTGCAGAGCACATTATTTAACAAGATAGTAGAGAAGAAGAGCAAGGGAAAAAAGAAGGAAATGGAAATTCAGGAGCATAAAAAGGTGTGGGATATGCTGACTTCCTCTGTTTGCCTGACACCTGTGCCACTGGGTTTGTGCATATAAAATATGATAGAACAGGACAATGAGAAATTTAACCCTTGGTTTACATTAACCACCACACAATATACACAAACAGCACCTCTGAAACCAGCTTCTTCCTCTGAAACAATTCCCACCTTTCAAGTCAGACTTCATTCCTCCTCTAGGAGGGAGAATTCCCAAAAGCCACAGAAGCTGCCCATGAAGCTAGCTTAACCCAAACCCAGCCAGGTAGTACTGATGGGACTGCCTGGTGGCAGTGGCTATTGGGTGTATAAATCTCCAAGTCACCAATGAGAAGAAACATCACAGAAGGACAACTGAGCAAAATTTTGACAGGAGAAAATGTTGAATTCTGTATGGTAACTTATAAATCCTATTGCAGAGAGAAGCTGTGAACGGAGGGAGAAGTGATGATGCTGCACGATCAGAGTGCACAGACAAAGTGAAAGCTGGAAGAAGAGACACCAGCTCCTGATAATGAAACAGTTAATGAAGTGCAGTTAAACCAAGTGATTGTGATGTGCAGTCTGGGTGTGGAAACACGAGTTTATGTGCCTTGTTTTGGGAGAGAGTCTATTTTTCTGAGGTTGTTTTTCCCGCTAGAGTCCTGCTGCTGTAAACACACACCCCACAGTGTTGATGCAACAGCCCTGCTCATCAGCTCACCTCTGCTCTGTGCAGGAGCCAGGCTGTGGAGTAGGGAGGAAAAGAAAGGCTGCTGTGCCCTTCTGTCCACACCGACCTGAAATCCACAGGAAAATGAGATGCACAGACTCGAAAACCAGGAAACTCTTCCTGGTTCAGTAATATACATGCAGTCTTTCCATCCAGTCATACAGATGCCTCCTAGATTAATCTGCTCCTTTATGCTGTGCCTCAAGGTCAAGATCCATCCCAGAGGTGACCTACTTGGGCACTAAGCCTGTGGCTGCAATAGAAATGATAATGCTGATACATAAAAGCACTTGCACAGGCTCTGCCTGGCCATCAACTGCCCCAAATTCAGCTCCTCCTCCCTTACTGACTCCTCACCCAAAGTGCAGGCACAATTCTGCCCTGCTAATGTGGCAACAGAAAAGTTTTAGGCACCTGATACCCAGCAGTCTGAAATGGTGAAGAAGGTTTGCTTGACTAAAAAAACTGATTGGTAGGCAAGAATTAAATTTTATCTTGCCATTTATGCGAGGTTGAAAAATTGGAGTGAACTGTAGTACTGTGGTGACCTGGTGCCTGTCATGATTATGTCTAGTGGATACAAAATTAATATTCATTTAAGACATGTAATGATTTTTCCTAGAGACAGAGAGTATTTTAGTTGGTCTAAAAGCAAGAGGAAAAACAATTCCACTTGCCCTTCAAGTGGCCCCTTTTTCACTCCTCTCACATTTTCTCCAGAAGGAAAATTTCATCCATGCATTTCAAAATGCAAGGTAAAAGCACAACACTGTCAAAGTCTCAGTTTCCAAATGCTCTATTTTTTTCCTCTGTGCAGTTTGCTACAGAAGATCTACCTTTCTCATCAGAGACCAGTCAATCTCACTTCCCTGTCAAATTGACTCTCAAGTATTTTTGGTAATTAAACACCTGAGACACAATGAAAAGTAGTTTTCTTTAGTCTTCTTGCCTATAATACCGAGTCTGTCCTGTTTTTTGGGAGGGAGAAGATGGTTTAGGAAGAAAACACAAAAGGAGATGTATTTGTTTCACTTGCTATAAAAAACTGCAAGCAGGGCTAGCACAGGGGTTTTCTTTTGATTTTATGTTTTTGGGGGTGTTTTTTACTTTTGTTTTTAACAGAAACAGCTCTACTGCAACATAAAAACTAGAAAGAAAATTAAATTGTTTATCAAATTCTATGATTAATCCCAATGAATTTATTGGCCCTAGCTCTAATCCCTGAGAAAAGGGGGTAAATACATTCAGCTTGGCTTTACCTCTTTCCTTGCCTCTGCTGTTCAGGACTATTTGACAGATGCACAAAATGAGTTACTTTGGAGCTTACTGGGAGGAATTTCTAATTTTTTGTAAGTGCATAAAGAGTGTTTTTTCTTTTCTGTTTCAGTAAATAATTTTATCACTTATACTGTAAAACAGTGTTTAAGTGATGACATTTTTAAAACAAAATTGTACCATGATACGTCTTGACTCCCACAGCACTAAAGAATGTTCATGTCCAGCTGCTCACCTAAACCTGAAAATCAGGTAAAGCATTTTATTGTGCTATGTAAGATTCTTAAAGTCTGACAGTGCAAAGGAAACAAACAAGGTGAAAGTGAATTTCTCTGCAAATGTTGGTGAAAATATTCAAATAGGAAGCGACCAATAATCCCCACAGTAAAAGGACAGAGATAAAACTGGGAGTATTCAGCAGCATTAAGGGATGAAATGTTACAAGGATGCTGTAATTAGTTTTGAATGAACATTATAAGTTCAGAAAATAGGGTTAAGGTTATACTGAGAGAAAATTCTAAATAAATTAACTTCTGTAAATATTTGAACACCTGAACCACCTGAGCACAATGTCACTGTGAAATAAAGAATTATGATTAATTCACAGATTACTTATAGTCTTACCTGAGGTTACATTTGGCTTTACACATGTATGCAGTGTTTTCCATTTTCTACCCCTTATGGTAGGCTACTTTCAATATGCTGTTCTAGATCTTACTCACTTTTATTTGAGACAGTTAAGTGCAAATTCTCTGAGTTTAGTATTCTTGATTCTGAAGAAACTGCAGATGACCAAGGTACACAGCAGATTTATTTAAAAGAAAGTAATAGCATCTCAGTCTAAAGTAAAACAAGGGTCAATTTTATGGATCTAACACCACTAATTAGACCCAACAGAAGTGTAATGCGGTGTTATTATCCCTATGCATTTAAACCCCTACATTATAAACCATTAAACTTCAAGGGCCAAATTCACTTATACGTATTTGAAGTCAGTGGAAAATATGATCCCTAATGCACTTACTCCCACTGCACTAGCTGGGAACAGCCATGGGAATGACACATCGTGCAGCTGCCCACGAAGTCCAACAAAGCCTCACAGAAGTCCTGCAAGGAATTTAAATAAGATTCATTTTAATAAAGAGCATCTCTTTTATGAGGAGAGCCTGCGGGAGCAGGGCCTGATTAGTCTAGAGGAGGCTGAGAAGGGATCTCATCCATACATATAAATATCTCCCAGAAGGGTGCCAAGAGAATGGTGCCAGACTTCAGTGGTGTCCGGCGACAGGACAAGGAGCAATGGGCATAAACTAAAACACGAGAAGTTTCACCCCTACACAAGGAGGAACTTCTTTCCATTGCGGCTGGCAGAGCTTTGGAACAGCTGCCCGGGGAGGGTGTGGAGTCTCCCTGTCTGGACACATTCCACCTGGACGCGTCCCTGTGTCACCTGCTCTAGGTGACCTTGCCTGGGCACGGGGATGGACTGAGCGATCTCCAGAGGTCACTCCGACCCCGAGCATTCCGTGATTCACCCCGTTCCCGCCGGCTGCCAGCGATCAGGGCGGCCCCGGGGGGCTCTGACCCTCAGGCCCTCCCTCAGGGGC
>VXBU01003344.1:673808-694519 GCA_013400315.1 Bombycilla garrulus | reverse complement strand
GGTTTTGGGGGTTCCCGCACCTCCGGGTGGGGACAGAGCGCCTGCAGAGGGGATCTGATGGCGGGGCTTGCCTCTTCACTGCTTCTCCCCCCCGTTCTAATGGCAGCGGGCAAACTTGGGGGTGCTTCTGTGGCAAATAACAAGCCGAATGTCGTGCTCAGAGGTGTTATGGGGAAGAGGGTGAAATATGACAATAAATCGTGAACCCCAAACTTCCTGCCAGCGAGCTTTGTGTGGCTTTGCTGGTGCTAAGAGAAGTTGTGAGGATGCATCCTCTGCGGCGATCCCACGGATGCATTCCCACTGATTATAATTTAATCTTTAAGTGATGTGCTTTGGTTCCATCCCTGAGACAGTTTAGTTAACCAAAGCGGGATCTCCTGCTTCCAGCGATGAATTAGTTCCTTCAGGTATCAGAGACAGGCAGGTGGCCCTGATGTAAAGCGTGAGACCCCTGCTCTTACAGGAATAGAAGGGGGCATTCAAAGTTCACTTAAAACAAGCACGTGGACTAGGCTGGGCATTATGAAGCATTTCTTTAACGGGAGAGGGGTCAAGCACTAGAAGCGGCTCCTCAGAGAGATGTTTAAGTCTGTCCCAAGTCTGTCAGTGCCTAAGAGATATTTGGACAGTGCCTTTAACATGCTGTAACTTTTGGTCAGCCCTGAAGTGGTCATGTAGTTGGACCAGATGATCCTGGTAGGTTCTTTCCAACTGGAGTAGTCCTTTTAATTCTAACTACATCCATTATGCTGGTAACAAAAAGGTAAAAGTGAATGAGATCAGCATAGAGAATTCTGCTCTTTCTTTTTTAACAAAAGGTGGCTGGCCTTAGTCAGAAGGGTTTCTGCTGATGATGTAACAAAATACATATTTGCACTTTATCACTATAATACTTTATGTGCCTGTGAAATAGAAACTTGTTTCACAGTTCTGTGTTGTCTTGTTGTGGAGTAAGCATTTATTGGTGATTAAGGTCTTAGAACTTAGTTAGAAAAAGTATCCAACTGTAACCTTGTAGCTGTATAATTGTGGTACTCTGTGTATATATTTTCTCCAGACTATTTTATAAATGTGCTTTTTTTCTGTCTTAAACTATTTTCCTTTTTTGAATGCAGTTCATAAACTGAAGTGAACAGGATCTGTACTGAATCTTCTTTACTCACCTGTTTCAAGAATTTTGAAATCCATTTCACTTCAGATTTGAAGTCAGAAAAATGTGCATATCAGAAACATCTGGGGGATATAGTTTAGTGGTGTTAATGCTACTACTGTTCAGGCTGTAGGGGCTTGCTTTTTAGATCTTCTGGCTTTATGTGTATTCAGAATTGGAGAGTCTCCAAGTGTCTGGCAGGGGGACTTGGTGATGCAGGTCAGTGTTCCTGTATGATTTAAATAAGTAACATTTTAGTCTGTTGAAGTACACAAAGTTTCATCTCAGGGTAAAACCTTGGGTTCTTTGTTAGTGGGTACTGAAAAGAACTCTGGTCTCTTTGTACAATGAAATTTTCAAAATTCCAAGCACGAATCAAGCCCAGTTGTCTGATATTCAAAATTAATTTTTTGTGGTGAGTGAGCCTACACTATGGTTGTAAGATGTTTTGTTCTTATCGACATCCAGTTTGGTAGCAGCAGATTTACACATGAGATAAGAGGTGAGCATTGTGTGTCATTTGTATGCCTCACTCCTGGACCAAGGGAATAATTTCTAGTGCTCTGGACAAGCACAACAGTAGTATCTTTACTGGTATGGACTACAGTGGCTTGGTCTGAGACAGCCCAATTCAGGAGTTAAAGTTAATTCAGCAAAAGTGCTCAGAGATCACCTCTCTGCTGAATGCAGTAAGGGTGACTTGCTACGTTTTAAACCATAACATTTGATTTCAGTGGGGAATGCATTTTACTGTAACTGCTTTGGTTTCCTTTTTCTCTGTTCAGAGGAGTACTTAGAGACTGTAGTATTTCAAATGAGTGCATTCACCAATAATGACTTACTAGGAAAGCTCCTCTAAGCATTATATTGCCAGAGATTTATGGAGAGGCAAGGCTTGGCCTTCAGGGAAAGGATTGACTTTGGTTTGCTTGGTTTGTTGCAAGACACATTAAAAGCCTTGGTATTAGAAACTGCTCAACAAACACAGTTTATCTTTTGTCTGTGGTTCCAGTTTCAGGCAGTTGGAGTTGTCTGGGATAAGTGTCCCACCCAGGAGGTGCACGTGGGGGAAAAACAGACCTGTGAGGTTCTGATTATATGATACAAGAGTGAAAGTTAAGTGAGGGTGCTTCTCAGAACATAAGTATTTCCTTTTGCTACAAAGGTTAGGTTAATCTCTGTCAAGTAAACTTTTGCATCATGAAATAACTCCTGTTAGCTCTTAGGGTTTGTTCTCAATAAGAGAGAATTGAAGAGCGAGTTTGGTTTGTAGGGAAACTTCTTTTCAACACTGTGCATGCCAGAGTTGTTTTGTAAACAGATGTTTTTACCTACTTGAAATAAATTTGACAGTCCTCTGAAAGGAATGCTTCTTTGGTAAAGAGTTATGCTTTTAAATCTATGAGTTGGTCTGTATTGTAACAGCAATTATTTGCTATATTGGCACAACCCTGAATTCAGCATTCTATGTACAGGTTTTGGCCTGGGGAAAAAAAAAATGGCAGGTTCCATTTGTCTGGGACATCTGATGCCAGTTGCAAATGCAGCTTTTGTCAGTACTTTTGTCATGCTAGTGCTATAACTTGATTATTTTGCCCTCAGAAGCTGTGCATGGGTGAATTAGCCTTGTTTTTATTGTGCTTGCATCACTGAAAACACCTGTGGTTTTAACACAGAGATTTTAGATCCACAGAATTCAGCAAGGCATGACAAACTTTTGGAGACTCTTTCTCAAGGCATACAGACAACCATACTTTCCAACTGTGGGGAAAGTACAATAGTCACAGAAAGCTGCTGTTCCTTTATGTGTTTTCCCTTTTCTCAGTAGGGCAGCACCCCTGAGTGTTACATCACTTTTGTGAGGTAGGACTGAGTGCATGATGACTCAATTCCAAATTAATTTGAGCCATTTTTTTTTTACACTGTCAGTCTTACTAGATTGCAAACCCACTGGGGAATTTCCCTGTCCAGCTGTGGTTCTGCTCTCTCTGGCACTTTACTTTGTGAACTCTCAGCTCAAGTTTGTAGCAATTTATCTGCATTGCTACCAGACCTGGTAAGCTCACAAAGTGTTTTGAGTCAACTTACAGCTTTCTCACTGCTGTGGAAGGATTATTTTTAGCATCATTAATTTTATTGGTTTTTTTTGCAGAGGCAAATTGAGTGTTTGCATTGAACATCTTGAACTTGAGTAGTTTCTGTGCAATGTTGACTTTACAAAATCTCTAAACCAGTGCAGATTGCTTTCCTAGGAAACCCAAACAAAGTTTCCTTCTCAGGAATCCAATTTGAAACTTTGAGAACATCTTTGGAGCTTCAATATAACGTTGTTGCTCATATATATCAGCCAAAGAACTCATATGGCTGATTTGCACTTCAATTATTACCTCTATCCATATGAAGAGGAGGCTGAAGACTAAAGGCAATTCTGCTAAATGGAGTAATTAATAGGTTTTTCAGAGCTTTCCTAACAAGCTGTTCTTTTGTAATTATCTTCATGCAGTTGCAGAATATTCCATTATCAGCTCGTAGTATCTGTTAATATTGTCTATTATCTGTTTATATTGTCTGTTTATATTTTGTGTTTGCATGCTTGCCCTCACTGTCAATAATCTCTTTTAGCTGAATGGACATTATGTATAATCTTTGGAGAGAATGGCATGCATCATTTTTATCTGGTCCATGTTCAGAATGTGCTGTGATACAGCAAAAGAAAAACCATCAGCAAATGCTTTGTAGGCCCAAGATCAGAAAATGTTTGCAATTATCTACAGCAGGAACAGAAAGGTTAATAAAAGAAGGGGTGGGGAGGGAAAGAGAAGGATTTTGCATCTTTTTGTGGTGAAAATAAATACTTGCAGTTAAGAATATTGTTCTGGGACTCGAGGAGCTTGATTCAAAAGTTCCTCTGTTACTGATAGATAGATGTAATAAAAAATGTGCCAGCAAGAAGCAGGATGTAGCCCAAGTGATTAGAATGATTTGCTGCTAATGAGACCATTTAACAGCTATATCCTATAAATGCATTTTCCCTGTTCTCAAGCAGATCTCCTGCCTGCATTGTAAGTCATCACTGTTGTGTTGTTGATATGTTATTCTGTGCTTAAATTTGATTACATGTGTCTTGAGAAGAAGTGGCATGTACTTGTTAGTGTTCACCTGTTTCACAGATTTAGAAGTGCAGCAGTAAAGTTTTGCTAAGATTTTCTTCTAGTGAATCAGCTACAGTTTGTGTACAGCAATTTAGTTGTGTTGTGTTTTGGTTTTTAGACGTCTTTTGGATATCAATTTGAGTTGGGAGAGATGAGGACCTCTAAAAGATGTAAATATAAAAACCTCATCAAAACTTCAGGTAGATCTACTTCTTACGGGCTAGTGATTTAAGAAAAAAAGATTCATAGTAGAACTTTTTATTAGTGGAAAAATAAGTGAGGTCAGAAAGGTTAACTGTGAGTGATACTTGGGGATAAAACCCAAACAAAACTACACCAAAGTATAATCTTGGCCCTGCTTTCTTTTAAAGGTATTCAAAGCCTTTTATCTCTGGTGACTGGGCTTGTCATTGGTATCAAAGGAAGATATTTGTCTTCTTTAGTCATCTGACCTCAGGAGTTTTTCTTTTCAACTGCCTGTGTAGTTAGTGAGTTAGGCTAATTTCCTCTAGAGTAAAAAAAACTAAAATCACTGTGGTATATTTAGATGCTATGGCGACAAAGCCTCTAAGCATCTAAGAAGTTTGGAAACTGTTAGGAAAAAATAGATTATTGGGGATTTTAGTGTTTTTAGGCAGGCATGGACTGAAAAAATGTCAATGTTTTATGCTTCTTTGGTATTAGACAGCTGCTACAAAGCATGCATATTCTCCTTGGAAGTCCTGGTTAGGTGGCCATTCTGGTTTTCATTGTTCTCATACAAATTTAGAGTAGAACAAGTGTCCTAGATAGGGAGAGAGGGAAGGGAGGAAGGCTGCACTGATTTGATCTACCAGAATGTCAGGAAGAAAGACAAGGAGGAAAGAATCACAGAATTGTTTGGATTGGAAAAGACTTTAAAGATCATCCAGTTCCAACCCCCCTGCCACGGACAGGGACACCTTCCACCCTCCTGTGTTCCTGCAAGCCCCATCCAACCTGACCTTGGACACTTGCAGGGATGGGGCAGCCACAGCTTCTCTGGGCACCCTGTTCCAGGGCCTCACCACCCTCACAATTTCTTCCTGATGTCTAAATCTGCCCTCTTTCAGCTTAAAGCTATTGTCCCTTGTTCTGTCACTCCAGGCCCTGGTACAAAGTTCCTCTGCAGCTCTCTTGGAGCGACTGTAGGCACTGGAAGGGGCTCTGAGGTCCTTTCTCCAGGCTGAAAAAAACCCTGTCTCAGCCTCCCTCCATAGCAGTGGTGCTCCCAGCACTCTGAGCAACTTCGTGTCCCTCTTCTGGTCCCCTTCCAACTGGCTGATGGCCTTCTCATGCTGGGGACCCCAGGGCGGGAGGCAGCACTGCAGTTGGGCTCTCACCTGAGTGGGGTGCAGGAGCAGAATCCCCTTCCCCTGCTGCTCAGGGAGCCTTGGCTGCAGCCTGGGACACGTTTGGCTTTAGGGCTGTGAGAGCACAGGGCCTGGCCATGCTGAGCTCCTCCTCAACCAACACCCCCAGCTCCTTCTCCGCAGGGCTGCTCTGGATCCGTGCTCCACCCACAGCACGTGTTCAGAAAAGTGGCAGAGGCCCTACCTTTTGAACTTTGTCATGTGGAAACAGAGGAAACAGGTGCTTTGTTCTTCTCTTTCTCCTGGGGTATTTCTTCTTAACTTGATGTATCACGTGAACATTACTGCTTTCAGTTGTTGTGTGTTACCAGTTCACGTGCAGAAGCAGCCTGTACTTGGTGTGCTATCCCTGCAAGAGTTACTCTGTTCTTTCTCTGTTTGTGGGATGTCTGTTGAAATCCAGATGGGGAGTAGATGAATTCAGGCATACATGGTTTAAAAGCTGAGGTAGGTGCTCCTAGAGGTTATCAGACTCTGATGTTACTCCCTAGTTATCATCTCCATGGGATATTTAGGTCTTACTTGCCTGTTGTTTCTGAAAGATTAAAACCCTTCTCTAGAAGGCATCTAGATTTTAATTATGATAGGATTCTGGAATTACTTTTCCTTCCCATATATGCACATCATTCCTTGTCCTTTTCAGTCGTGCCTGACATCATTTACGCTCTGGCCCCATTACTGACAGCCACAAAATGGTTTGGGTTGGGTCTTAGTGTTGAGACCAATCTGAAATGAATTTGCTGTGATATGGTTGAGTTGTCATCTTTCTTTTTGTTGTTTTTTTCTTTTTCCAGAACACCTCAAACAAAATGACCTCCTCACCAACTCGCAAAAAATGACAAAAAAATCCTACAACGAAGTCTTTGAAGCAATTCTCAGACTTTTGTGCAGACTTTTTGGGTTTGCTCTAAGTTTGAATTCCAGGGTTACTTGGGATTTTGGAATGTTTAATTCTAAATTCATAGAATTCAGTTAGATACAAGCAAAAATTCTGTAGTGGTGTTGTTTATATTTTGTCCTTTATTTCTTCTTTATTTTCCATCTAATTTTTTTTCCTTTTTTTTTAATATTTTGGAAAGCAGATCATAGATACACCAACTACTGAGGCATCAGAGACATAGATATAGAGAAGAGAATGAGACTTCTGCCGTGCTTGAGGTCTCTTGGGTCATAGGAATCTTGCTCAACACCACTCCAGAAATAGTGATCTTTTGGGATTTTCTGTTCTTTGTGCAGGTTGTGCTCTTGTCTGCTTGCTGCGAGGTGCTCCCCTCCCTCTCTCCCTGCAGCCCAGTAGGGCCCAGTTCAGAATTTACTGTGCATCTAGTCAGTCTAACAGCCCTTACAATTCCTTGCTGTACTTACTGGGCTCAGCGTTGGTCCTGTGTCAGTGCTGTGCTGGTGTTGCCTGCTGATAACTTCACTTTCAGTGTTCCTGGCTTGATCAGCTCAAATGTGCTGATTACAGTAGATACAGGGTCCCTTGAGCAGAACATGAAATGTTGCAGCCTTTTGTATGTTGGAAATACGTGGTAGCAGCTTTGGTCTGTGTTCAAAGACAGCCAATGTATTTCACATTGAAGGTCTGTTCTCACTTTCCTTCTAATCCCAGAGGGCTGTGTTGCCTTGATCATAAAACACTTTCTTATGTGTATTTGATATGCCCTCAAAACCAATGCAAGAGGAAAAGCTGACTGGTTTTAAAATGAATATACTCTCTTTAAGCTGGTAATGTCATGTGGCTGTCTGGAATAGCAGGGTGCTTACACATTATCCTTTAGTTCCTCTGTGTTCATTGATAGTCCTTTTTACTTAAGATGCTGAATACTGGAATATTTTTGTGGCATACATTGAATTTTTAGGTGCAGTGTAAAAAAAAAATACTTTGCTATGCTCCAGAGATAAAAAATGTGGCTTGTTCTTTTCCAGCAGTCTTGGAGCTCACAGACTCTGATTTTGATGTGGTCATCGTGCTGCTGCTCAGTCACTAAGCCATGTTTCACTCTCTGTGGGCAGTAATGAGTTGCAAATCAATAGCCTGTTCTCCGCATGGCTCACAGAGCTGTAACTTGGTATAGAGCAGCATTAACAATATGACTAACACTTGTTTCAGTATTCATTCAGGGCATTTGTTTGTGGTCTTAAATAGTATTTGGTACGGTACACTTAATTCAGAGGGGATGAAGGTGAAGGATCAAGCATAAAGTACTTTTCTAGAGAAACAAAGAAACTAATAGTTTTTGTTTTGTTTTTAGCTATTTCATGAAATTGCGTTGTTGAATAATAGCTAATGTGGTCAGGCATCAGAAGAGCTGTTTTTGCTGTTCTTGCACTTAATCAGACTTCTAAACTTTAAATTTTTAATATACTTTATTGTGTGGTGATAGAATGGTGGTAGTGCTGGTAATCAAAATACTGTATGTGAGAATAATAATATACATGAGAAAATCGGGGAAAGGAGAGCGGACTAGGAAAGGATTTCTAAGATGAACTAAAGAATGCTAAAGGAAAGTGGAGGTAGCGCCTGGCTTTGTGCCTGGATGTGAGATTGGGGGGTGGGAGGGAGAAGAAAGGATGTCAGGTACTTCTTCAGCTGCAGCTTTCAGTTCCACAGGAAGGTGAGAAGATGATCTTCCTGTTCTGGTGTGTGGAATGATTGTGAAAAGGAAAACCACCTGGAAATAGCAGAATTGCCTGTAAGGCTGTTAAAATCTTAACTAATGTCTTGTCCTTTTCATATCCTCCCTGTTCCTAAGAGAATTTAAGAGTTGTTGAAAGGTTACTGGTATATATTTCTTTTCTTGTGGTAGACACTGCATTTTGTTCTGAGTTGTATATATGTAGCTCCTGCAGTGGTGGTGTATTTAAGTTGTCTGAGATTTGCACTGTGTTAACAGAATCTCGCGTTTCTGAAGACTTCAAGAACAGTGTGATAGTCAGGGAGGTGCTTTGTATTAATAACAGCCCCAGATAATGAGGAGGGAGGAATCATATTCAGAACAGAACATGTGCTAAACCAAATTATCTCAGGGTAGATCTGGCTACAGAAGGATAGGAACCAGTATCTACCCAGTGTTCTGGTGTGAGAAGTCTAAATTCTGGAGTATTTTTAAATACACCTTTTTTTTTTTTTCTTTTTTTTTTTAACCAATGTCTCTAGCTAAGGAGCTGTTGTTTCATTTTTGGAGTTGGACCAGCTTTATGATACTCTCTTTGGGGTATGGATTATGTAGCTCTGTGGAAAATCTTAATAGGAAATTTGTAACTCTGTATGTATTAAATGCCTGCTTAAAAGTGTTGTATTGGGTCTTGAGAGTGATTTAAAAAAATCCAGTTCAGTGCTGGACTGCAGTTTCCACATAGCAGACAAAATTAATGTTCTTAATAACAGCAGACCATTAGTAGAATAGAATATTAATATATATTCTATAATTTGCACATGCTAATATATTAATGCCTTTCACTTTTAGGTGCTGGAGATCAGAATTTATTTTCCTCCTTGTATCCTACACTTTCTCAGCAGCTTCCTAGAGAACCCATGGAATGGAGGAGGTAAACTTACATTTTATTCTGTGATTCTGTTTCAATGTCTGGTTTGGAATTGGGTAAATGTATATTTGTCATGTTCTGAGGAGCTCTTATCATAAATTTGGTTGAACAGAGCAACTGACTTGAAGAAATTGGAGAAATTAGATAATCAAAGTGAATGTTGTGCACTTCAGGTTGCTCTTTTCAACCCTTCATCTTTGCCTGAAGAAAAATGATAGTAATGCTGTGTTTCTCTTCTTGATTTTGTGGTTTGTGGGTTTGTCTTGATGTGCTTGAATGTCCTTTGGCAGCTGTGTTTTGAAAGTGGTATGCTTTCTTCTCAGTGAGGATATAGGTAGAGCTCACATAGAACTAGATGTACTTCCCTTCAGAAAGTTTGGTCTGGTGCTGTTTTGTGATTGGAAAAACATTTGGGGAATTCTCTTATTTGGTATTTTCTACTTGTTCTGGAGATACAGAAAATCTTTTAGTGAAAGCTGAAGGGCTTCTAGTTCCTGTTTTTCAAAAAGGGGCTTTTATCTCATTTCAAGCAATACCAAATTTTAGTTGACTTTGTACAAACTGCAGTGAGTGTAGTTTGTGGGTTTCCAGTGCTAGAGTGTTTCAGTTTATTCCTCTTCCCCACGTGTTCATTTTTGTATTCTGTCCACTAATTGCAGTTTTTAAACTCTGTAGATCTTACGGCCGTGCTCCGAAGATGATTCACCTGGAATCCAACTTTGTTCAGTTTAAAGAGGAGCTGCTGCCCAAAGAGGGGAATAAAGCCCTTTTGACTTTTCCCTTCCTTCATATTTATTGGACAGAATGTTGTGTAAGTACTCAGAAAAACTCAGATTTAAAAAGTAAGTTGTTCAAATAAGCATGAAAAGCAAATGAAAATAACACAAAGCACAAGCAGAAAGTCAAAACAATGAAGCCTGGGTTGCATAAGCATGAATACCTGATACATTGCTGGAAACAAAACTTAGCTTGAGCACTTCTTGCCATAAGCAGTATCTGTTTGTAATGTTACCTGACACTGAGAGGACAGGCATTTGAATAACCTGTTTTCAGTTCTTTGTCACAAAAAACCCCAGGATCTTACAGTGATACTGCAGTGGCTCAGTGCACTTTCTTCACAACGCAGAAATGTGGCCGGGCTAGTTCACTTATGATCTGTTGGTGCACTGAGATTTAAAGATAGCCTTTTTTTTTTCTTTAGTTCCATCTTCTCTGTGCATCAGGTGCTGGTGGATGTCAGCAATTTAACTGGGCAAGATTTGGAATGTCTTAATCCTGTTTATCTCCAGTTCACTGCCTTTTGGTTTGCCTCTGTTTTGAAATAATTATCCACTTGAGGGACACAGGCGACATCTGATCTGTGACCAGTCAAAAGGAATCCAGAACAGCCTTAAGAATTATCTGAATAATAATAATAATAGATAATAAATTTATCTGTGTAACACCAACCCAGAAGCTAAATAATTCAAAACAATGCTTCTGTATTCCAACCCAGAAGCAAAATAATTCGAAACAATGCTTCTGCATTTTTTAATAATTATTTTTATGGAAAGGCTTTTAAACAGGTTGAGATTTTAGCAGTGCAGAAGGTGTAAATATCACACTTCTGTTACTATATGAGAATAAAACAGTTCAGCTTTGTATTTTCAAACATGTTTTTGTAAAGCTGAAGAAGATAAAAAATAAATAAATAAAAAGCTTAAATGATGTTCAGAAATCTTAATTTCAGTCACCTAAAGAATGATAATGTACCAAATACTATATTTGCTGTTAACCAAAATACTGGAAATTAATTAAATTAAAAGACTAGAATTTTACTATGCTTTACCTCACTTGATTTTTTTCAGTAAGTGAACTTCCTGTCACTAATTCCATTTGATATGTCTTTGTGTTTGCCTTCTTTTGGAACAAAACTTGCCTTTTGAGATTGTTCAGAATGTCTGTTTGATGTGATGATTCACCACTTCTCATCCCAGGACACGGAAGTGTACAAAACCACAGTCAAGGATGACATCACCAAGTGGCAGAACGTTCTCAAAGCTCACAGCTCAGTGGACTGGCTGATTGTGGTGGTTGAGAGTGATGCCAAGAAAAAGAACAAAACCAATATCCTTCCCCGAACCTCTATAGTAGATAAAATAAGGAATGACTTCTGTAACAAGCAAAGTGACAGGTGAGCGTTCGTGGGCTTGCAAACATTTTCATCTTCTGACCAGTGTGCTGATTTATGAACTCAGCTCCATGTGCAAGACATTCCTTGCTCATTTAAAGACTTCTCCTTCATGATCAGCCTTCAGACTGGCGACTCTGTAACATCAGTGCTTTGAAGGAGGCTGGCACAAAGAATAAAGGGAGAAATTTTATTTTCAGTTCTTCCTGGGTTTGTGGCAGCTTTGGAATGTGTTTCAAATAGCTTTCAAGTATCTCCTCCTGGCTTAGAGAGGTTTAAGGGGAACAGTGTGATGATAATCAGTTTTTAGACCTTCAGGGGTTTTTGTTTGCTTAGGTGCTTGCAAAAATCTTACCAGAGTTGCAGGGAATGGGAGTGAGGTGAGTAGGGAATATGAAGCCAATAGGGTTTATTTTTTGCCATTGTACTTTCTGCTGTTCGCTTAATCACCTTTCCACTCTGAGATAATTGACAAAAAGCCAATTTCTTCAGATGGTTTTATTCTAAGGAAAGTACTGAATGTATGAAACTGTTTTCTGCTTTCATTAAAGCAAACAAAATAGGATTTTCTAACCAGAAATACTGTTTTACTTGGATGGGAGATCCTCCTGTCTTTAGAGATATCATTAGTTTTTTGGATGTTAATAAACTGTGATAGAAAAGCCAAGGAAGGGAGATGCTCTGAAAAAGTTGATTTATTTGTGAATTAATGGGATCTGTTTATTTTCTGAGAAAAGCAGAGAAGTTTTAGCACATAGCATGTGTTAAACCAGACTGAGATATTTCAAGAATCTATTATGGATGATTATTTCAAGTGAGTTAGGAAAGGCTGACTATATGTGATCTTTGTATTTTGTATAATCCTTACCAGGAGTAGCTATATTTGCTGTTCTGCTGATTGGTATTGCTAGGCAGACTTTTCTTTTCTAGGATAGCTAAAACATTACTTATATTTAAGTAGTTAGAATAAGGTAGCCATTATTTGCTTAAAAAAATAAAAGCTTTAGGTAGCTCATGCTGGGTTAAACACTTAACTCTTCTCATAAACGATATCACATGAAAAGTTTTTAAAAGCCACCAAGCCCCAATCAAAAAAAAAAAACAAAACCAACCCAAAACCCCAACATAGCTGCCTCCAAGCAAATAAACATAACCCTCAACCTTGTTTTTTATCCTCTGATTAATGTGGAATGAAAAACTAAAAGTTCTTCATTCTGAATTTGTCTGGAATACCCCATATTCAGCTGGGCATTTATATGTGAATGATGTGTTTTCCTCCTCAAACACAATTTTATCAATCTCTTTACAGATGCGTGGTACTTTCTGACCCTTTGAAAGACTCTTCCCGTTCTCAGGAATCTTGGAATGCCTTCCTGACCAAACTCAGGACATTGCTTCTCATGTCCTTTACCAAAAACTTAGGCAAGTTTGAAGATGACATGAGAACTCTGAGAGAGAAAAGGACTGAGCCAGGGTGGAGCTTCTGCGAGTATTTCATGGTCCAGGTAAGAGTCTCTCGATTGTGAAGACTTGGATCCTAGTTAAAAATGGTGCTTTTTTGTTGGGGTTAGATTTCTGCTACTTTCGATGTTCTGATCATTCTTTGAGGCTGAGGCAGGAATTATGGAGACTGGTTTAAAAGCAGCATTTTTGGATCCTGTTTGCAGCAGGTTTGCATTACCTTTTAATACAGTTAATGCAGTAATTCACTTTCCTGCTGTTGAAAAGCTGAATAGGTTTGTCAAAGTTTTATGAATCTCAATTGAAGCAAACAAATTGCATCTAAAAAGTCTTTTAGTAGTTGATCTTGAATTTGGGGTGAAAGTCCCATTACTGTGCATACACACTCAAACTCACAATTGGTATTTAATATGAATGCTGCTGTTTCCTTTGTTCACATTGTTATCAATATTTATGGAGGGGATGTTTACAAAAGTGTCTGTTTTGAAGTAATGTGTATAGAGAGTGGGATGAATTCTACTTTTTATGCGGTTATAAATACAATTTTGTTTTAGAGAAAACAAGAGTTTTGTTTAGAGAAAAGCAAGAACCTTTTGTTTGATAAAATTAAAGATCTTGATTCCTTTGGAATTTTCTGGTCCTTGATCAGTCTGATCTCTACTCCTCTGCATCTTCATTTCTCCTTTGACTGCATGTACTACCTTTTGCATAGGGTATATCTAATTTTGAGGCCTTTTCTACTTATTAGTTTGCTTTGTGTACAAAAAAATACCATTTTATGATACACTGCAATTGATGCCTTCATAGTGTAAACTGAGGGGAAATGATCATTACTATTATGGGAGATGAGTCTTTAGCATTTATTCATTTATTTACTTAAATTCAAACTTTTAATAGATCTATGAGCAATATCTTGTAGTGAATCAGGATCTGGATACATATCAGAATTTACTGGCAGAGCTGTATGACTTCATCTTCTTTTGTGAACTTCCCTGGGTTGGGAAGAACTCTGCTCCAATGGCAGGTTTTTCTATATGTGTGAAATGAAAATTAGAAGTAGTTCCTGGAGCTCTGTGGATGGATAGGGACAGGCTGTAATGCCAGACATGAATAATGTCAATAACATGTTTCCTGTATTGCCTGTGTGCCAAAAGGAAGAGCTCGCCTTTGTCTTTGAGATGCTGCAGCAGTTTGAGGATGCCCTGGTGCAGTATGATGAGCTGGATGCCTTGTTCTCCCAGTACGTTGTCAACTTTGGAGCTGGAGGTAAAGTGTCTGAAAATGTGAAATAAATGAATTCCTTCACTGTGCTGAGCAGCCCTGAGCTTTGGGCAGCCACAGGGAGGCTGCACCAGGCAGTTTGTGCTCTTGTTTGATGCTGTGTGCAAACACAAGTGTCCATCAGTCTTACCAAAATTTAGTTTCTCATCTCTGAGGCTTAGAAACAAATTTTTTAATGAAAACCTGTGTTTTGCTCTAATGGGATGATTGTTAACAACCAGAGCCCTGAACTGTGAAATGACACAAATATTGATCTGGCTGAGATACAGCTGCTGTTTTTACAGCTCACTGCTAGGTTTTTCAGTAAAGAGCTTCCTGGAAGAGTGCATTCAGTGTTGCCTCAAATTACACAAGATGTTTGGTAATCACTGCAAAACTTAATAGAAATGGAATTTAATCTGCACTACAGAAGATTTAACTTCATTTTTGAGAAAAAAATACTGTGCAAGAAGTATCAAATAGCTTTAAACTATTTTAATGAGCTAAAGCACATACTGTTATATAACAGCTTTAATCAGATATGTTTTATGAATCTGGTGAAAATATAGTGCAGGAGTAATTGCAATGAATAGATTTGTGCTGACTGAACCCAGTGCAATACCTGGAAGTGGGGGCCACATCCATGATGGCTGAGTAAGAAAACTTAAGCAGATAAAGCTTGTTTGTTGTGAACTTCAAATAGGCTTAATTGCTAATAAATAAATTACAGTCTGGTTGCCACTCTGCTGATAACACAGACACAATTAAGACAAAATGCCTCCAGGAATTGAATGTGAAATTCAGTTATCTTTCCTTGCTGTGGAAGTTCTGGTGGTTTTTTGGTCTTCTTTTTGAAGTGAAGACATTAAGTCATTTATCCATGTGATAAACTTGGGAAGGACTGAGGCAGCTCACAGTCTCTGGAGGGAGGATGAAGAGGCTTTCCTAGAAAGCAGTGGTTGATTCTTGGATATTAACTTTGTTTACTTAGATGGTGCAAACTGGCTGACGTTTTTTTGCCAGCCAGTGAGGAGCTGGAACGGGTTGATTCTGCGGAAGCCAATAGACATGGAGAAGAGGGAGCTGATTCAGAACCAGGAGGCCACGCTGCTGGACCTGCGCAGTTACCTGTTCTCTCGGCAGTGCACGCTGCTCATCTTCCTGCAGAGGCCATGGGAGGTGTCCCAGCGAGCCCTGGAGCTTCTCCACAACTGCGTGCAGGAGCTCAAGCTCTTGGAAGTGAGTCAGTGTCATCTGTTCCGTTATGTGGGTCGTTTCATGCAGTGATGATCTGAGGAGGTGGTTCAAGTTTAGCTGTTGGTGACCAGCGTTCAATAAGCACTGGCTGGGAGTTGTCACAATGATGCTGTAATAACAACTGTGCTGCAGCTGGTTGTGTCATCGTGAGCGTGTCGTTGGCAGGAAATTTGGAGGCATCACATCTGGGAACCAAATCTGTTTGGCTAAAGTGTTTTAGTCTTCACCTGGAAAGTTATTCTCTAAACTGGTACTCGTGTGCCTTATTCTTTCATGGATTTATTACCAACCTGTTGAACTGTGGTTCCCATCATTTAAATCTGTAGCAGTGTTGTATTGAAGGAAATAAGGCAGAGTGGTTATTATGCTGTTATGCAGGCTAATCCTCTGTAACAAAAAGAAGAGATGATTTCTGAATATCACCTTGTGGCTTACCCATGTCCTCTATCCCATGGGTGCTCTGTTAGTTTTATCTGTGCTATTATAACAGCACCTGCTAGCTTTTGCCTGTCTGACATCATGGTAGTAAGTTCCATCTGTTCATTTACATTTAAAAACTGCAAATCTGCTTCAAATGCTTTGCTGACACCTTCATGTGTTCTCAAACTAATGTGACACAGATAGTATGATTTTTGTTTGCATTTTGTGGTGGGTTGGTTTTTTTTTTTTCATTTCCAAAATGTAGTCTGCTAGATCTCTGAAGGAACTTCCTACAGTTCCCCTTTTGCTGCACCCCAGGTCTGTGCTGTGTCTCCAGTGTTTGGAGTTTTACTGTCCCTTATTTTTGCTGTTTCTGTCTTGCTGTGGTGATCCAAACTGAATGCAGTGTCCTGACTGTGAGACAGTGACACTTAATTGTGCATGGCTTGTACTTATCCCTGTTGTGATCCTTTTCTTAATGCAGGCAAACCTCTTAACGTGGCTTGACACCACTGAGCACACAGCAGAAATCTAAACGACTCTGTTCTTAGGATCTTTGTATTCCTGAAAATACAAAGAGTCCTCAGAATTCAGATCTTTATTGTTTCTTCAAGTTCATTGTGCTCATACTTTAGACTTTCCTATCCCATTAGTCACCTGGTTTATCGTGGGTTTTAGGGTTTTTATAGTCTTTCTGAAAGGAACATTTTTGCATGGGTTATGATTTTGAAACACCATTATTGTGCCTATATTCCATGTCTTTAGTTATGCTCATCTTTATCTTAATTCTTGAAGATATTCTAGTATCAGACTCTCTTGTCTTTATCTTTCTCTATTTGTGTTTCTTTGTTTGTTTTCATCTCCATTTTTAAATTAATTGTCTATGACAGATGTCTTATCCTTCAATGAGTAAGCTTATTTTTGTGAAGGAATTGAGACTAATTAGTTTTCTCCAGGTTTTTAACCCTTCTTTATACTTTTTATTTCAGTCTCAGTTAGAACCAATGTCTCCTTAGGAAAGGAGTAGTCCATTTACAGAAATTTTTCCTAACTCTGTTTTCCTTAAGCTGAGTTTTCAGACTTTTGGAATTTTTTTTAAGACCTATTAGTCTTCCTTACCTTCTCTTGCATCTTAATGAATATATCAAATCTAGTTAATATGTTTCATTAACTAATATATATAAAAATTATTCAGGAGGCAGCAAGAATTGGGCTGTACTTTGTGTATCCTGAGAGTAAATACTTCCAAGAGGTTTTGTAAAAAGAAAAGTACTTTTGGTGAAGTATTTCCTCATTTGATGATGGTTTATTTCCCAGTTAATTTTACCTGTTCATCTGCAGGTCTCAGTTCCTCCTGGAGCTTTGGATTGCTGGGTGTTTCTGAGTTGCTTGGAAGTCTTACAGAGAATAGAAGGCTGCTGTGATAGGGCTCAAATAGATGCAAATGTTTCCCACACAGTTGGCCTGTGGAGCTATGCCACAGAGAAGGTGAGTGAATGATGTGTTGGGGTGGTGGTATTACAATCTTGAAATAGAATATTTGTTTCCCTGGAACAGATTTTGTCCTTTTTAATGTGGTATTTAATACTGGGTTCTGTACATTGTCTTGAGTCATCTGGTCTAGATGAGATATCCATGTTTGTATTCACTTTTTCCTCTGTCGTTTGATGTCTGGGAATTATAAGAGTTTGTCCTCCTCTTTTTCTATCCCTCATCACTAATTTGCTAATTAATCACTAGTTGGATTAAACTTCAGAATGAGCTCAGTCCATGTTGACTGAGAGGGAGAGCATGTGAATTTCAGAAAAAAATGCCCATATTTGGATGCATTTACCATTAAAAATAGAGATTACAGCAGTCTGTTGACACAAGTCACTGTTTCTCCAGCGTGTTAGTACAGCAGTAATAGACCCCTGCCTTCATTGAAGGTGTTACCCTTGGTGTCCTGTGAAAGAGACAAATAATTTCCAATTTGTCAGTTACCAAACTTTACCATAAATGTTCTGTAGTGACCTTTGCAGTTTGGTTAAACTGCTTCCCCAACTTTCAAGTTCCACTTACTCTGTTCCTTTGAAAGAGCTGATGTTTGAGGCTGCTACTGCTTTCCACTGGTAAAAAACATTTTAGAGAGAAGGTAAACTCCAGAAACTACTGAAATAGTCTACTGTGGTATCTGTGGATGTTTTTGAAGACCAACATCTTTTGAAGACTCACCCTTTTTTTTGCACAGCCTGTAGAATATTTGCTGTTTATTTTAATCATAGTTTGCTCATGTTTCAGTAGACTTAATAAATCCTCTAACTGAGCCTTTGAGGTCCTTGTTTTATTACAAAATCAGGGAAATGAAATTTCACCTTGCAGAGTTATTGCTAAAAAAAAAGAAGAGGGGGTGGAGATCAGGATAAAGGAAGCAAAGAATTGTTTAAAATGGCAATTGGTGCATCAGATTCTTCCCATGCTCTTTGGATGTTTCTATGGAAGATAAGTTCCAATGTGACCTGGAAATGTTCTTCACTTCCATCATTTTTCTAACACAAAGGGTACAGGGAAGAATTTGAGAATAATGAGTAGCAGTAAGGTGGAACTGACTGACTGAGGGAATTTAGCAACTAGTGCTAAAATTAAGTGGAGTTTAAATTTCTAAAAAAAAGGTTAATATCTATCCCCATTTTTTTATGGTGTGGAGTAATGTGACAAGCTGTGACTTTTATTCTTTTGTGGGCTTACCTGTATAGCTGATTGAGTTTTCTAAGTAAATTAACCAAATGGCCAATAGATAAGAGCTTCTTTAAGACAATATTCTGGATGTTGAGCCACCAGCTGCTGTCTAGAAGAGGTTTTATGGTAGTTAACTGTATTAACACTGTTAGCTGTGCTAATCTCTTTTTCAGGAAGATTTTCACCTGAATACAATACTTCAGGTGAATTGGCAAGCTGCCTAGTCACTGTGCAGCACACTTGCCTGGTTTTCTTGATTATTCAGTTTTCAGCTATTAGAAATAATGTTTGGTCATAACTGCTGAACATCTCAAGCTGTAAATCAGAAGGATTTACTCAGAGTAAGTGTTGTGCATGTAGGGATCTGTGTCAGTAACTTACATATAATTTAATTCCTTAATAAGTTACTTTATATTGTGAGAATAACAGTTAATTCTGAGATCCTCTAAGCAGCATAATATGAAAGCAACGAAAATGGAACCATGTAATAGAACAAGAGGAGTTTTATATTGATTTTATAGCCTATTGAAAGCAAATATCTGGCTTCTCTCACAGTTAAAATCTCTGGGTTACCTGTGTGGACTTGTGTCAGAGAAGGGACCCAATTCAGAAGACCTAAACAGGACTGTGGATCTGTTAGCAGGGCTGGGAGCAGAGCGCCCTGAAACAGGTACTTCAGGAATGCTGGGATTCCTTCAGTGGCTCTGTCTGAAATGCAGAGCATACAAGTACATCAATAATAAGAATTTTCAAGTATCCCTGCCTATAAACACCGATAGAACTTTATAACTTAAAAGTTCTTTCAATGTCTGTTTATTATTTCAAATTACCAGTGCATCTCTTTACTGTTGCAAGTATAAGTTTTTCCATCAATGCTCCACTTACCAGCATTTAGGTGAATGGTCTTGAACAGCACTGGATTTGAATTAAGTTCTTAATGCTTTCAGACAAGTATTTAAAATAAAATTGTTGGAAAAACAAATGGAGCAACCTTGATTGTGTGCAGATAGATAACCTGCACCTGGAGCTGCAAAGTGATACTAGTTTTTAGTTTTCTCTCCACTTTCTACTGGAGAAAAAGCAGGGATGGCATGTGGGGGATGCTGTTCTCAGAATGTATTTGTAAGTGATCTCTCTTGTCCTGCTTTTTTCCAAAGCCAATGCATTACAGAGCCCTTACAAAAAACTCAAAGAGGCCTTATCATCTGTAGAAGCTTTTGAAAAACACTACTTAGTAAGTATGAATTTTGCTTGTTTATATTAGTTTTGTGTTTACACTGTAGATGAGATAGGGCCGAAGTTTTCAAACCTGAGAAGATACACTGAACATAAACCTGTATTTCCATATTTTGGTATCAAAGGTCATTTCTTGCACACTGAATACAACAAGGCTGATTTGTTTAACAGCTGGAACCCTGCAGGGGCCCCAAGTTTCAAACATTTGCATTAACTTTAATATTTACAGTTTGAGCTGGAGGTTATTATCTGTGGGTATGTGTACTTAGATATTAAAAAAGCTGATGTCATTTCTGCTATCCCAAATTCAGAATTAACTGATTCTTTCCCAGAAGAATATTGATGTGTGAATACAGCCTCCTTTTAAATGGTTTGGGCTTGCATTTTGCAATGAGTATGATATGATTAAAGTTATGCTGTTGATTTTTTTTTTAAATATATAAACTGTGGTAATCTGTGGATAATAAAGTTGTACCTGGCATAGATAAATGCACAGTGGGGATTCTAATATTGTGCATCTTTATTTCCTGACAGCTCCCCTACTGAGGAGCCATCGTAAAGATTTCAGGTTTCTTTGTTTTGCTGGTTTTGATTTTTGACTAGAANTGCTTTGTTTTGGTTTTTTTTCCTTAAACAATTTTCCTTTAAAAGTTCTCATATATGCATATGGCCAATAAGGTTTTCTGGAGAAAACTTGAANTTTTTTTTTTTAATATATATAAACTGTGGTAATCTGTGGATAATAAAGTTGTACCTGGCATAGATAAATGCACAGTGGGGATTCTAATATTGTGCATCTTTATTTCCTGACAGCTCCCCTACTGAGGAGCCATCGTAAAGATTTCAGGTTTCTTTGTTTTGCTGGTTTTGATTTTTGACTAGAAGATCGTATGTGTTTGATCTATTGAGGGCTTGGTTTGACAGGTTTTTTTTTTTTGGTTTTT
>VXBU01003344.1:643893-673434 GCA_013400315.1 Bombycilla garrulus | reverse complement strand
CTTTTCTTAGCTATTCACTTCCAACTTGCACCTGAAGATCTCTGCTGAGCTCTGCAGTAACTTCCTAAATTAAAGAATCTAAGTGGGATCTGTAGTGTAATTGCCAGAGTAATTGCCATTTCTGTTTGTGTTTATGACTGCACTTTTATGCAGAAGAAATTCAGATACCAGATGCACTCTAAAAGATGGTTTTCTGTGTAGTTGGCATGTAAATGTATACATTTTATGTACACCCATATTTAATCTTGTCCTGTGTTCAGTGGACAAGAACACAGAATTAGTTAAAACTTACAGACCTAACCTATCTTACACCTAAGATAATTTATTTGCATTTAAAAAAAAATCTTCTCGGTTTGAAGCCATTCCCCTTTATCCTATCATGATGTGATGTATTTTTTATATTTTTACATATCTGGCCAGAGATTATTATGGACTTTGGAAAGAAATTAGGTGGTTGAACACAGTGTGTGTGCTGTAAATGCTAATTTTGTGAGAGGGGTTTGCTGCTGTATTTAAAGCTTAGGGCAAGGGGAGGAAGGTGAGCAAGGAGAAGAAGGTGACAATGGACATTGTGGCTGCACTGGAGATTAAGTTTAAAACTTCAAAAGCAAAATTCCTTTAATGCACTCTTGTGAAAATAATTATTCTGATTATAATTAGCATTCACAGATATGGGATAGGACCAGCTGCAGGAGGACTGAAGGTGACCTGTTACAAACTGCTGTGTATTTTGTTCTCAGGGCAAATGTGACTCATTCTGGGCATTTTGTTGCAGTAACTTAGTCCCTGGATATGAGTTTGTGTGAAACTGCCATACAACTGCCAAAAATACATAAAGCTTATAATGGTTTCTTTTCTTTTAAACAGGATCTGTCCCATGCCACCATTGAAATGTACACAAATATTGGAAGAATTCGCTCAGCTAAGCTTGTGGGAAAGGACTTGGCAGAGTTTTATATGTAAATGACTCTTAAAAATATCTTAAATGCACTGTCTTTGAAAAGTGTGAATAGTATCCCTGAGGAAGATGCACTGTAATTAAACAGGAATTTTAAAAAGTATTTTTTAAAATGAAAACCAGACTGTATGTCAGGGGAAAAAAAAAAAAGAAGAAAACTAGCAATCTCTTCTATCAAACCTTAATTCTTACCTCATGATTTTGTACTCTTACCTTTAACTGTCCTATATTTTTTAGCTTGATTCTTTCTTATTCCAGGGAGAAAAGGGCAGGAAAGATGACTATAAACTTTGAAACAAGTCAGCAGCCTCCTTAGAAAGCGGGGTGTAGTAAATGCAATGTTATCTTAACTACATATATGGACTGCATCTATCTAAAAAAAAAGCTAGAAAACATGTCTTTGGAGTGTAATCTGTTTCATATTTGAGGCTGTCATTGCAAAATGGTTGTTTCCCCTCCTGTGAAACAGTGATTTTCTTCCTGATTTCCAAATCTGTTTTTTGGTTTCATTCCTGCTGTTCAAATCCACTGAGAAAACCTCCTGGATTTTTCAGTGTCATTTTGTTTTTCCTATTTAGAAGAATTTGGGAGTCATAAGTGGGGTTTTTTTTTGAAAATATGTTGGGGCATGCTTCCCACCAATATTCACTTATTGCAACAGATTCTTCTAAATTAACTTAAATTAACTTAAATTTTCACCAGAGGGATTAATGTTAGGATTAAAGACTGCCATGGAGCTGCTTTGTGGTGATAAAATTTTCATGAAAGTATTCCTCTGCTTTAAAATTTTTGAGTAAACAAACTTTTAGTTAACTGTCAGAAGCTTTACATGGCTTTTGTTTCATTTGTGGGAGGTTTCTTCACCTCATTTGCTCTGACTTGGGACAGATCTGCATATGGTGCCTTTCATTGACATAAAATAATGACATTAATTGCAGTTCTACTTAAGTGAATTGCAATAAAGGAAGGCCCTTATGTGGATCTGTTACCAGAAAATTAAAGATCATAACGGTTCACTGCATTACTTGCAGTGCTCCTCCCCCATCAGCACTTTGAGCAAAGATGTCAAGAGTTTTCATGGCTGCAAAGGTTCTTACATTGCTCTGTGCTCATTTTTTCATTTTCCAAGGAGGAAGAAAAGTCCCCAGAAGGCAGAGGTGTATCTTCAAGGAGCACTGAAAACCTACCTTGCTGAGGGCTGGGCACTGCTGGTCACACACACGAGGAAGCAGCTGGCTGAGTGTCAGAAGCAGCTTGGGCAGATAGAAAAGTATCCTCCAACAGGCAGAGCCAGAACAATCAGAGAAAATGATGCTTGGGATTTTCTTTCTGTTTTATCTCTAACTTTTATTTAACAGTAGAGACTGCCAGACTTTGAGTCTGAGCTGAGTTGTTTGATACCATAGAGTGGATTTTGGGGGTTGTTCTGTTGTGCTGGTTTTTTGTTTGTGTGCTTTTAGAACAAGACACACATTGTACATGTCAGCCTCCTTTGCAAATTCTCACGTCACTTTTAAACACCCTTAATTTTTTCTGCTTCAGTGCAAATGGTCATAAGGAATCTGAGCCAGTAATACTGCATTCTTAACTAAATATTCAACTGATCATTTATATCCCCAGCACTTAAAATTTTAAAGAATGTCTTAGGACTTAGTTGTGGTAAGTGATGCTGGCAGATTCTCAGCCAGGTAAATTGGAATAAAATAGAATACTCAAGATTATTTAGTGCTAAATGTTGGCCCGTGTGATGCAAGACACTGTCTTTAACTTGCACATTGCGTGGATTATTGTCAAATCATGAATTTTCTATGCTCATGAATCTTTTTAGATGAGGCAAGGTTGCAATGGTTAATAATGGATCATATTTTTAGTAGATCTGCTACAGAAGTATGGAGATTCTGCAATACTCTCAGGTGATGGTAAATCTTCCATTGTTTCTTTCCTAGTGGAAAAGTGCAGTGATGATAACAGCAGGTCTTGTCTCTGAAGATCAGAAAAAGCAGTACTTGAATGTCTCGTTTTTAGTAAAATCTCCAATTGTTGTGGGTTTGTGCCTCCTGTTTCCTTAACTTCATTAGTTATCTCCAAACGAGCAGCCTTTTAGCTGGTGATAGTCACTTAACAGCAGAGGAACGCAAAAGATTTTGCCAAGAAATACTAGATTTTACCAATCAGCAAGCAGAGAACCAAGGTAGGTCTGGGTCTTAAAACTTCAGGTACTCCAATCTGGTTGTTCCCTAAAGGTAGATGGGGAGACTTTTTCTGATTGGGTTCGTTATTTTGTGGATAATGTCTGAACTTAGTGTTTTCCAAAACATTTCTAAATCTACACTAATTAAGAATAGTCAAAGATGAAAGCGTAATTAACATTTTCATCCTGAATTCTGCAAAGTCTTTGTTTTCCTTCAGTTACGTTTCTCTGCTTTGACAGCCCATAATTTATTGTGTGTTGGGTTTTTTTCAATTCCTAACCTGTTTTTGTCTCTCACTGCTGGCATGTGTACACCTGTGATGGTACATCCTGGATTTTGATGTTAAATCTGTGCCCATGCACTTGCAGGTTATTATTTTGTCCATCCCATTTCTTTATTTTTCATGCTGCTTCAGTAGTATCTTCTTGTCAGACGTTAATCATAATTCAAATTCATACAGAATACTTCCTATAGATCTGAAGACTGCTTATTTTTATGCAGATTTTTTTTCTTAATTATTAGATGTGCCATAAGTAATACATCACTGTAGACTTGATTCTTAATTAATTTTAGTACTGCCTTGGGGTTGCATTTGGAATGTAGAAAAGAGAATGAAAACTCCTTGCATAGCAGAGCTGCTGGCTCAAGGCACCAGCCTGATTATTAGTTTCTTAAACTTGTACAAGCTCTGGGGAAGTTGGTCACTTAATGCTGCCGTGTGCTTTAGTAATGAAATGTTCAACTTCTGCTTAGACAATCTCTCTTAATTCAGTTTTTAATAACCTGGAAATGGAAATTGTAGTCTAAGTAAACTGTTGGAAAACAAATCTCAGCATCTTTTGACTCTCGTGCGAGATTAAAAAATTGGAAAGCATTGACTGGTTGTGAAATGATTCATTGTTGAAAAGTTGTTGATCCATTTAATTCTAGGGATTGAATTTGTAAGAGAAAAAATTTGCTCATCTCGAGCAGCACTGGAGAATAATAAAATCCCTGGTTTTGTCTTTCCAGGCCAAAAGGTTACACTGCCTATGCACTCCTTTGCCCAGCTGAAAACTCTGCATTTTGACCCTCCCAATGCTGTTGTCCACGTGGGTGGAAAGCTGTCCATCGAGTTGACTTTGCTGAGCCAAATGCCCATCCCCGTGCAGGTGGAGCAGGTCGCCATCCACGTTCACTTCAGCATCGAGAAGAACAGCTACAGGAAAACAGCCGAGTGGCTCACCAAGCACAAAACTTCCAACGGTGTTATCAGCTTCCCAAGTGAAATGACGGGCTTGCCTTTGTCCAGAAACAGCCTGCCAGCCCTGGAGCTGTGTGAGATGTACGAGAGGAGCCCCTCGGACAACTCCCTGAACACGGCAGGGATCATCTGCAAGAACGCGCACATGCTGCTGCGCAGGCAGGAGAGCAGCAGCTCCCTGGACCTGCCCTCGGGGCTCACTCTGGAGGATGGGGCTCACGTGCTCAAGTGCAGCAACTTGACTCTGGAGCCAGGGGACAATAAAATAACGTTCAATATTCAGGTATGTTTTGTGGCTGGGTGATTGTAGCACTCTAGAAGAGCTAGAGATGGTGGCTGAGGAGGAGCGTTGTGCTGGTGAGTGGTGCCTGTGTTGCTTCCTCTTCCACTTGGCTCATCCATTCCCCTTGCAGCTTTCTGTTTTCTGTGCCATTATTTCCCTTGAAAGGATGCTGTTGTGTTTATGCTAAAACATACAGATGACTCTTCCACCTGAAATCATTTGAGTCAGCCCTCCTAAACTTATTTTAAACATCTTGATTATTGCTGCCAAAAATTAAACTGATAAACTCATAAGCAATATAATGTACTGCTCATGAAGTCTACCTGCACTGAGGTCATTTAGAAAGCTTTGATGTGAATTCTTTTTCTAGCTCTTCAGTAAGTGACTGTGTGGTTGAATTTGGTTGACAGCCTTTTCTTCTCTGCAGGAGGGTGGTAGAATAATTTTTCACTTGGGGGATGTAGTAAACCTACCTGCAAGAAGTTGAGATCAGCTACAAGTATTTGAATTTAGAAGATGTTAGAATTAAAATTGTCCCCATTAGTCATCATCTAACTAAGTTAACTAACTCATTAGTTACTAGTTATCATCTGTGGAATGGCAGTGCGGTCATTTGAACTACCCACTGACCTAATTTCTGAGGTTTCTCATTCTTTCAAAGGATTGGAACAGGTTTAGTGGGATTAGGACCAGAGGCCTTGGTGGCTGGAAATGCCATATTCTCTCAAATGAATTCACATGTGTGTAAAACTGGATTTCAGAAGAAAGGAGCATTATAGATAGAGCTCTGCTCTGAATTTGCCTGGTTCTGCTGTCAATCTGGTGGCCACTGGAGGATGGACAGCTTTACTTTTATGAATTTGCTATTTTCCCAACTTTCCTTTCAAGAAAAGAACTCTGCATGGGAAGACTACTCGGTGTGAATCCCACAATGTAGTTGTTTAAGGCATGATTTCCCTGTCCTTAAAGGGAAAACCTGAGCATGTTGTAATTTTAACAGTGTGTTATCAGATAAAACAATGAAAGCTTCTCTAGATTTGAGCTGCAGTATTTACAAACATTTACTAAAATCCATCATCATTGGAGTGATACACTGTGTCACTTCTACTGGATTACACAGCTGGCCAGAGGGTAGAAACTGCTGACAGCTTGTTTTCTGAATTTTTTAAAAGTAATGCTTAATTGCACCACTTCTGCAGGAAGAGGAATGACTGTGCTTCTATGACCCAGAGAGTTTGATCCTTTCTGTAGACCTTACACTGATGATTAGCATTATTTATGCTGACAGCAATCTTCAAACTTTTTCCAGGCCTTAAAAGAGATCAGAAAGTATTGTTTAAATTCTTTAGAGCAATATTCCCATCCCATGTTAAGATTTACAGTATAGGTATATTGTGTATTACTTTACTCATGCTTTTCTGTTTTTAAGGGCCAAAATGTAGTGACTTTAATGTCAGATTGCATAATACTGAATTTCAGTCTGGGTTTGCCATGTAAATAACTGCATGAGGTTTGACTGTTGAGTTGGTACAGCTTTTCTCCATAACTTGTAGACATATTTAATTACACCCAGCATTGGTATTTATGTTTTACACTTGGAAAGTGGCACATGAAAAAAAGAAAACACTTCCCATTCCATAGGAGTCCCTAAGAGCAAATAGAATCAAGAGTAAATATACTAGAAGGTGTTACAGTTTGCTTTTGTTTTTAATCTTATTGAGAAACATCCAGAATCCCATTACGCAGGGTATGGGAAGAGTTGGAAATTAAATATGTATGTGTTACTTGCTTGTAAACATTGACTCAGGGCGTGTGGTCAGGAGTGTGTGAAATCAATAGCTGGAGCTGAAAGCTGTGCCTTACATAAATGCTGTAGGATTTAATAGTTGTTTTTATGGATTAGCCAAATAAGCACAGGTAGTGTTTAGGTTCTTACTAATGTTTTTTTCATGTATGTTGCACTTTGTGGGGAACCAACCAACAAAAAGGGTAAAACACACCTGAAAGTGACAAACTGACAGCATAGCTGCTCCATTAGTTGTCCTGATTATTAGTACTTGTTAGTTATGGCATTTTCTCTTGAATCAGACAGCACTCTAGAGCTTCTGTCTTAGTGGGGCAAAAGATGCTCCTTTGTGCAAATCTTGTCATTTACTCAGAAAACTGAATTTTCTGAAATCTACAGTTTCAATTTACAACCCCAAAGTACCTGATTAAAATGAGATGAAAACATGCTGTTCTTTTGCAGAGGGCTTGTTCTAGAAACAGATTCTTAAACTTAAAAAAAAACCACCAACATTTAAATGTTCTTCCTCCAAGGCCAAAGAACCTGGGACATACACGCTCAGGCAGCTGTGCACTTCAGTGGGAAAGGTGCAGTTTGTCCTCCTGCACATCTACCCCATCGTGCAGTACGACGTGTACTCCCAGGAGCCCCAGCTCAAAGTGGAGCCCATGACTGGTAGGTACAGTGGCTGTGCTGAAGCTGCTTTGATGATTCCTCTTGTGCTCCTGTGGGACTAGAGAAAGTGTTTTGTGGCTTAAGTATTACTCAGTTTTCCTCAGTCTGCATTGTGAGTGTAAAATACAGCCTTGCTTTTCAAATTATCCATCATAATGTGCTGCCAGTGATAGCTGGTTCTGAACAGCTGATTCCAGTGCTTGGCTCTGGACACATAGTGTCACTTTTGAACATTGATTTGAACATGTGTCACTGATGTTTCAGTGTCACTGAAATGTCAGGTGTGATTTGAGCTGCCACCCTGATTTGAAGTGAGTATTTGCATTTGTAATTGGCTGAGCTCCTTATTGGTTGTGATCACAGGATCACCTAGGCTGGAAAAAGACCTCTGGGATCGAGTCCAAGCTATGGCCAAACACCACCGTGTCACCCAGACCATGGCACTAAGTGCCACACTCAGTCTTCCCTTTAAGCTCCTCCAGAGATCCCCTCCCTTGGCAGCCTGTTCCAGTGTGTATTCTCCCTTTCTGAGAAGAAATTCCTCCTAACTTAATGCTGGAGTCCCTTTGATATTTACAAGAAATAAATGAGAAATGGGATTCTCTGCTAGAGAGGGTAATATAAACTTATAAAAATTGAGTACTGAATGCATCCATTGGTTGCGGGGACAGCTGAACACTAGTTGTTGTAGTGTTTGTTAGAGTGTATAAGTGGAAGTTAGCAGTGATTTGTTTTCAGGCTATTAAGTGTGGCAGATGAGGAGTTATTATGAATTTTGTGCTGGCATTCCAGGTTGCAGCGTGTGGCAAAGGAAGGACAGGCATATTGGGCATAAATCAAATTTGGGGCTGATAATTGTGATTCTGTGTGCACACTGGCATTCTTGTCATGCTGATCATGTAAATACAGCACATGGGTATGACTGCCATCACAGGTGTGAAAATACAGAGCTGTCGGCAACCTGGGGAACTTTAAAAGCTTAGTAAATTCTTTGGGGTTATTGTATTTCACTGAAATCTGTGGTAGAGAGACAGCTCATACAAGCCATCCAAGGTGCAGTGGGTTTGGGCTCTCAGCTTGAAACAAGTGCTTTCCCCACAAGTTGTATCTGAGCTGGGTTTAATGTCTCCTGTAACACCAAAACCCCATGCTTGTAAGTTACCCCCAGTGTGTGACCAGCTGTCTGCTAGCAAGCCTTAGTGCTTTGTAAGCTTGTGCTGGAATCTGATAACAACTCCTGCTCTGTCCTTCAGAAAGCCTTTTGGCTGGCATTCCCCAGAAGGTGAAGTTCACAGTGACCACTGGTCACTACACCCTGAAGAGCGGGGACACGCTGCAGCTCAGCAATGCAGATGCCATGCCCATCCTGTACCACCCTGAGAGCAAGGCTGTCATCTACTCCAACACCAGGGGTAAGGCAGGAACTGAAAATGAATCATCTTTAAAAGGCTGACAAGTTCAGTCATCCTCAAGCAACCTGTACTTATAGCATTAACACTGACGCTGTTTGTCAGTAGTCACTATCAAGAACAATTTTAGGGATTTGCAACTGAGTACTTCAGTGCAAGAAAGGTCAAATTTTCACCCTCAAAGTAGTAGTATGAACTTTGACAAACACAGCTGGACAGTTTTACTTCCCTTGATGAAATCCAGATGAAACATGTGAAACTGCTGCATGTGTGTGTGTCCAAGGTTGCTTGCAGTGATGAGATTTAACAAGGTGCTTTCACTTTGTAAAAACTTGAATAAATGTTATATGATAGGCTAAAGTAGCTCTTTAGCTGGTTTGAAGTTTGCTGTTATATTGCACTCTCAGTTCTTTCCTGTACATTAGAAGGTGTCTTTTATTACATGGAATATGGTGATTTACCTTCCTGCACTTAAAGAAGGATAGAGCACTATTCCTGGGAAGTTAAATATTCAACATGTGCAGCTTATAGCTGGTTTGAAGAGGTTACTGTGGAGTTTTTTAACATGGTTTCTCACTGCTGTTTTTGCTAATATTGCTGGGAAGTGGTTATGGCTCCACATATTTTTCTGTGATTTTCTTTTTTTCCCATTCTACACATCTGTAGAAAAGATCTCAGAGTCATCATTAAGGATTCAGTCTTCTGAGAAGATCACAAGCATCAGCTTGCCAGTGGCTCCTGCTTACCATGTGATTGAATTTGAACTAGAAGTCATGTATTTGCCATCAGCCACACAATCTGCAGTGGGGAAGGAAAATACTACAAATAAAGAAAATCACAGAAAAAACAAAGAGAAGCAGAAACAGGACAACTGCATGGCTACTGTTGACCAAAAAGTAAGATGTAGCTTGACTTTTTTACTGTGAAATGTATTTAATCACGGGGTAAACACTTCACAAAAAAGAAGTGGTGGTGAGGGGGAACTTGCTTGTTTGGAACTTATTTTCCTTCAAAAGACGTATATTCAAAAATCATACAGAATGTTAAAATGTCAAGAAATTATAAATGTAAGCAGAAATATCCACTGTGGTTAATAAATTGTCAACTGTTCCCTTGGCTAATAATCTAAATTTTAATGTTTTAACACAGTTTATAAAGCGTAGAGGGTACCCGTGTCTTTGTAAAAGGTAGCATGGTGGTCTTTTAATTCCAGCTTTTGATTTATGGGAAAGATAAAATCAAGTGTGCTGATTCAAATTAAAACAAATATACATTAAATACATTTTAAAAAATATTTTGAGCTTGTATTTAATATATTAAATTATTATAAAGACACTTAAATAATATATCTTCTAGCAGTTTATTTGATACTGACCTTTACCAGGTTTTTGTACTAAGATGCCATTGGTGTCCTTTTATCTTTTCTTTATTCTATTCCCCTTCCTTTATTTATAGACTTTAGAACTATGGGTATGTCAGTTCTTAGTGGAAAAGCTGATTTGAGATTTCATATCTCACAGGCAAACAAAAACCTGTATTTTTTCAGATTAGCTTTTACATACGGATTTTTTAAAAATTTTTATTTCTTCCTCTCCTGGATGCATTAGATACAGACACTTGATGAGAAAAATTTTGCTTAGAAAGGAGAAGAAAAGCAAAATCTTTGTACCAAAGCCCATTGCAAATAAGAACTGTGTTCCCTTTATCCTTTAGGTGACCATCGATTGTCCCTGGTCGATCTACTCCACTATTATTGCATTAACATTCTGCATACCCTTCAATGCCAAGCATTCCTTGCTGTCAGCTGGCAAACGGTAATGTTCTCATTATTTATTTATTTATTGTTTCTTTCTTCTGATAAAGTATGGAGCTGGGGTTTCATAACTCATATTTATAGCAGCCTGGGTTTTTTTTTTTAATATATAAGTTGGGCTTGTCTTCCCCCTGGAAGCTTGTGCATTTCCTCTCGTGTTCTTTCATGACAATGAAACAAATCTGTGGTTTTGGAAATAAGACCACAGGATGAACCCAGTTATCCTGTTTCTGTGAAGTTGTTTGGTTTTGTTTAATATGAAAGAAGATGTTTTACAGCCTTGTTTTATGTACCTGGACTCTTCCAGTGTAACTCTTCAGTTTTAATTGAAAAAAACTATGTTGCCTTTTTCAGGAAATATGTGCAAGTCTGCATACAGAATTTGTCAGAACTCTGTTTCCAGCTTTCAGACTACAGCCTAAAAAATTCTGCTGAGTGTACAGATTTGCAGCTGGTACCTCTCAACCCTGCATCTCAACAGGTAAAATTCACTTGCTGCTTTATTCAGTTTATTCATCCTATGGTTGCAGTTTGTCATTGGGTTTTAGGAAAAAAAATCAGGTAGAGAGTTTTCCAATTAAATACAGCTGTAAACCAGTTGCATAACAGTTTCTTACCACGGAATCATAGAATGGTTTGGGTTGGAAGGGGATTTGAAGATGATCTATTTCCAATTCCCTGCCCTGGGCAGGGACACCTTCCACTAGACCAGAATGCTCAAAGCCCCTTCCAACCTGGCCTTGAACATTTCCAGGGATTGGGCATCTGCAAGTTCTCTGGGGAACTCTGAAGTTTCTTTTATCCTTGTTTAAACATATTAAATGGTTTATCCTTTTTTTATAGAAAAACTCTATAAAAACAGTTTAATTATTTTATTAAATTTGATTTTTGATTAAAATATTTTTAAATATTAAATTGAACTTCGCTTCACTGAATGTGAAGTGTTTCCTTTGAAACATTTGATTCTGACAGTGAAATGGATCCTTCCTTTTAAAAAGATATGCATTGTGAAAAAGGTTCACTGTTAGTTATTTTGTTGCATATTACTCTAATGAGTTATTGAGTTTGTTTCTGTAAACTGTACCAATGTCAGAACAGACAAACATATGCATGTGTGCATTTCCCCTTCTTTCTCAGAGGAAGGAAGCAGCTAACACTCTGACCATTCTCTTTCAGGTCATGTACAGTAAGCAATCAATATTCTTTGTATGGGAACTGAAGTGGACAAAAGAGCTTCCTCCTTCCTTGCAGTGCCTGTTTTCAGTCAGCTTTTGTCCAGCTACCTCTGAAGAACAGTCTCTTACCTTGAAGCCGTTCACTTATGAATTCCAAGTGGAAAATTTTTTTGTAAGTACTCTTCTAAGTGTAGGGTAGCATATCTTAACTGAATAGGGTTTCCTAATGAGTGAAAAGGGAAAATCAGGAAATGTGTTAGAAAAATTCTATTTATATCATGAGGTTGATACCTCCTCAGAATGATTGGGAAGTCAGTTTGTGAGTGACAGAGCTGCAGCCTGACGTGGTGTGGTGGAATCATATCCTTGTCAGAGAAATATGGTGACAGCCATAACACTTGTGCTTAATCATGTTCCATTTTTTACTGTTTTCGCCTTCCTGGGTTGGTGCCATGGAGATTGTCTGCAGTTTACTGAGCTGCTTTTTCCCTGCTGGCTTAAGATTGTGCTCTCCAAAGCAAATTGCAATTTCCAAAATATCTTTGCTATTGAAAGCATCTGAGTATTTTTTTGCAGTGCTTGAGATGAGCTCTTCTAATGAAATATTTAGGTTTTTTTAGGCCATTATCTGAAATGTTTCTTCTTTATGGACAAACTTTTTATTCCTTTGATCTGCTAGGAAGCTCATAGGCTAGGTAGAATTCCTTTAATAGGAAGTTTTATCAACATTATTTAATCTCATCTCTGAAATCAGTGTTATCCTTTGTGATGTTTGGGTAAAAAGCAGAATCATGAGAAGACTGTTTTTTTAAATCTTTTTGTCTGTTTCCAGTGTTTTCTACTTGTTTGTTGCAAATGGGCATTGAGCAACATTTCAGGTGTTTTGTTTACTGACACAGAAAAAGCATTTTTGGCACCTGTATCAGCATCTTTCTGGAATTTCTAAAGACAACTACCTGTGTGAAACAGTGGAGGTTTTCTGGCAGAAATTTAATTTTGTAAGAATTAAACACCGGTTCTTTGATGTGGGCACTGTTTTTCCAGGGACTATGACTGGAAGAGGGATGAAGTGGTTCTATATTACTCAGAACCTGAGTGATGTGTCTGTGAAGGGAGGAGCTAAGAAAGAGATAAAAAATTGTTTAAATAGTAAGATTGGTGTCCATTTAAGAGCATTGAAAGGCTGTGTTAAAGTACAGAAGTGAAGGAAAATATTCTATTTTCACTGCTGATATCAAAAGAGATTGATTCAAATTTGATTGGATCTACTGGAAGGTGTCTCTGCCCATGGCAAGTGGGTTGGAACCAGATGATCTTTAAGGTCCATACTATTGCACAGCATTACAGGATTCTATGTTTTATGATTTTCTTAAACTGAGCAAGATAATGAAGTCAACATTACTTATAAATGATTATTGCATTAAGAAGATTTAACAGGATGTGTCTGTTACGAGTAAGGCTGGTACTGTACCCATTGTCCAGTTCCATTTAAACACAAATAAACCATCCCTTTTTTCTTGATAACAGCACTGTTTTCTTCCTGACAGACACTGTACCATGTGAAAAGTGAAATCTTCCCACCCTTGGATGCAGAGTACTGTAAAACAGGCTCGCTCTGCTCCTTAGAGGTGTCCATCACCCGGCTTGTTGAGCTCTCCGAGGTTGACAGAGATGAAGCATTAACAGAATCAGATGGATATTGCACAACAAAACTTATGTATGAAGGTAAGACTATTTTTCTTAAGGATTTTCATAAATATCCCCCTAATTTTTTTTTCTTGACAGTGGTACCTGTCAGACTTGCCATGGCATAAATTCCTTTATTGTGTGTACAGCTGTTTAGTAAAGCAGTTTTCATTTTGCTAGACTGGGAATAATTTATTTTCTCCTCATTAATCTGCCTTCCAGTGGAATAGAAATGTTCTTCAGACTGGATGGATATATGCTTGAGGCCAAACTGTGTCCCTTCTGTCTAGGGCTGTTTTCTTACCTTGCACAGCTCTTCACACATAAAAGCTGGTGGGCTTTTAGATATTGCTAAAATGCAGATTTTCAAAGTGTTCTAAAACTTTCCTGAGGGTTCTCCATTTTCACAGAAGATCTTTATAGTGTTTTCTCTTTACTCTTGCAGTTGCTGACAACAGTAGCAACTGGGCAGTGTGTGGAAAAAGCTCTGGAGTGATTTCTATGCCTGTAGCACCTCGAGCAACTCACAAAGTGCACATGGAAGTGATGCCACTGTTTGCTGGTTATCTGCCTTTCCCTGATGTCAGATTGTTCAAATACCTCCCTCACCATTCTGCTCACTCCATGCAGCTTGATGCTGGTAAGGCCATTTTGACCACGTGGCTACTTACAGAAATTACTCTGCAATTCCTATCTTCTTGAGTAAAGAACACTGATGATACATGGACTTGGTCATATATGGACCAGGTACTCATAGGTGTCTTTGCTACCTTCACTCACAGTCCTGAATTGAAACTTGCTCTAATGGGAGCTTTGAATTCGGGTTGCCACCTGAATCTCTGAGGAGGAATAATAAATGCATTGTTCTCTTACATTTCCTTTAAAGATTAGTGTGCAAATCAGTTGTCACTGGATTTATTATCAAGTGAAAACTGTTTGATAACCCTCTAATCCTGCAATTCCATTTTCTCTAAATTGCGTGTGTCTTTATTAGTTTTGAAATTTTTTCCCAGTTTTCAAGGGCCTTTGAAATAAAAGAACTGCTGAAAATTTGGGACGTTAGATCAGATGCAAAGTTTAAATTACCACAGCCATGTAGAGTATTTATCTGTACAGATGAGTAGTCCCAGAGCTGCAGTGAGAATTCACTCACAGAAGCATCATGGCTTTTGTCAATGGAGCTGCCAGTGTGCATCCTTCTAGCCTGTGACAGGTGTGAGGTCATGCTATTGAAATTTTCCTTTGAAAGCAATATAATTCACTCTGTTACATCTGGTGCTGGCCAAAAGTGTGCACAGACTGTTACCTCAGCAGAGATGATCATTAACTGTGGACAATAATTAATATTTGTAGAAGGATCTTTTATTGACCAGGGACACAGGCTGCCCCTGGAGAGCTTGGACAACGCAGGCTTGGCCTAATTTGCCTAACAGAGGCCTAGCAGAGGTCTGCAGGGGCCTGTGCCCTTGAAGTCACCTTGAAAGGACAGAGCCATGAAGGTGGGAGAAGCCTGAATTCTGTCCTGCCTGTTTGTGATTTATACCAATAATGTAAAAGTTTAGACACAGGCTGAGAAACTAAAACCAATTAGGTAGAGCGTTCTACAATAAAAAATGTAAACTATATTATCAGTATAAAAGATAAACATGACGAAATAAACTGAGTCTACCATAAAACAGTATCAGTAAGAGTGGTTACTCTGGTCAGCTCCTGGATCCTCTTCAAATCTGACAGCTGACTGTCAGAGCTCTGAAATCAGTTCAAAGCTCTTGCAGAGTTCATTGGTAGAATAAAACCCTGTTGTTTTTTTTTGTTTTCAAACAGACAGCTGGATTGAAAACGATAACCTGTCTGTGGACAAGAATGTGGATGAGCAGGCTGACAGCAGCAGCATCAGGAGCAGGGGGAGCCTGCATTCCACAGCCAGTGGGGAGCACAAGGGTCTGCCCATGCCCCGGCTCCAGCCCTTCTCCCCGGGCCAGGTCTTCAACAGCAACACAGGGATGCAGATCCTTGTCATTCCCAGCAAGGACGACCACGTTCTGGAGGTCAACGTCACGTGACAGCTCGGAGGGGAGCCAGGAGCCCGTCAGGAACTGGAAATGAAAGCACTTTATGGGATAATGACCTGCTCAGACTTCGTTGCGACATTAACTCCAAGGAGACCTGTGGCACTCGGCGTGGACTGGCCACGGAAGCACCAGACAATTGTATCAATTTCAGTGTACAGTGAGGCTTGTGTCAGCTAGTTTATATTGCCACTTTAGTATGTTTTGTGTCAGCTATTGGGTTTTCTCCCTGCAGTCACATCCCTGCATCACAACAACCAACACAGGGCGACAAAAAGCAAAAAATCCAAATCTTTGGACCACTTGTTTATTTTTGTTAGGCAGCTGAGAGATTTGTTTCATGCTTCCTACATATTTTAGAATGTAGAGTTGGATGATGTAATTATCCAAATCTTGAATTTTTTTATGTAATAATTTACAGGCTTTTCCACACACGTGCCAGAAACATAACAGAGCATACGACAACACGTTCACTGGTGTAACAGTTGCTTTTCTGGTTTGGTTTTATTTTGTTTGTTTGTTTGATCATTGTTAATTCCTGCCATTGCAATTTTATATTAAACTTCCATCATTTGCATATTTAGATGCATGGAAGAGCTACTGCTATAAACAATTTTAACTGAACAAAATTCCTTAATTTTCTGAGGCTTTCTCCTTCACAGAGTAGACACTGTGATGTCACATATTATATGATTTTTTTTTTTGGGGGTGGGCTTTGGGTTATCCTCTTGCATATTTCTTACCAAAGAAAGATACTGATAGAATTTAATAATAAATTATTTGGCTTATTGAGTTCCCTGATGAATTTCTTTTATTCCCATTTCCAAGTGGCTTGGTTTGCTGCCCCGATTTTTGAGTTGGGGCAAAAATTTCAGTATGATGTGATACTTGAACAGTCAACCTTTCATCATAAAGGCTTAGTGTAATTATTACTGATTAGAGGCCAGACCTGTGCATTCATGATGAAAGAAGGAGGTTGGTTTGATACAGGAAAGCTTGCAGATGTAGAATAATCGTGAAGCAAAGTTAAAACATGTAACTTAAAGAATTTCATTATTTATATCTGAAATGTAAATACAAAAAATGTAAAAAAAAAAAAAAAGTGTAATTTTTGTGAATGTTGCAAATTCACCTGTGACTGGAAAAATTACAACTTCTTCTGATGTCCTGCTTCTGATATTGAAACTTGTGCATTTAATGTGAGAATGACCTTTTCTACTTGCAGATCTATAATGGTGCGTTGTCAACAGACTCCACAGAGGAAACAGTCCCATGTCAAATACTTGTCAGCAAAACTGAAACGAGGAGCTGCTCATTAGACAAATTCATCATTATTATTTTCTTTTCTTCTGCTAAATTACAAAGGGGAAATAAAATACAAACCCTCTTTCCAAAAAGAACCACACATAAGTTGAAAAATGAATAGGCACCCTGCACTGGTCTAAAGATTTTACTTTAATTTTATTTTTTATTTAAAAATTCTAAATAGATGTATAAAGTAGACCTGTTAGCTGAAAATGTTCTTATTATGCATCTTCTTTCTGTGAAGGAATGCCCTTTCTCTGTGGAAATCATACCATTTTATTCTGGATAAAACCCAAAGCATCATTTAATGCGAATGGCTGCTGGGATTCTTTGACTGGAAAAGGTAACAAGTTAGTGACTTTGACACTGCAGGTATTATTAATTCCATTTTCATTGTTTGCTATTAAATCATTTTTCACATTGTTCTGTAATATACTGTTAGATTAATCACATTGTACTAAGATTGTTTAATGAAATTGTAAGCGTTACAGTTCTAAATATACATGTTTTAAAAAGAAATCAACTTCTCCACTGCTGTGAGTTCTCTTTGGTCTGGAGGAGTGATTGTTTCATCTGTTTCAACCAAAGCTGCTTTTGTCTGCAAAAGTCAGATTTGTTACCAGGTGTGCAATTACACACTCGAGGGAGACATCGATTATATATTTATTTCAGAGTTGCACAAGCCTGGAGGCTCCACAGTATTTCACAAATCTAGCACACTTCTCCAGACTTTTCCTGCTGTTACTTACATACATAAATTCCATGTTGGCAACCTCCCAGGTACAGCCCCTCTATTGTGAATGGTTAATAATTTCCACACAAGTTGTGCAATCCCAGCTGATTTCTGTGCATCCTCCAGGGAAGGGTCTTCACCTGGGCAGAGTCTTTCTGCCCTGTAGGTCTGACTTTAAATATTATAATGGAGATAGTTCAGTTATAGGATACCTGGACCTGAGCCTTTTGCCAAGTTAGCAACACATACACAAGACATATATTCCTATCTTGATTTACTGCAGCCTTAAAGCTCGTTAGTTCCAGGATATCCATAATTAAGGGATGCTGCTGTCTGTACAACCAATTAATTCTCCTTCCTCGCTGATTAGGCTTTAAAGTATACAAAGATCAATCATCAAAGAACAGCCTGACCTAAATTAATTTTGACGTATTCCACATTTTGCAATGCTAACACCTGTGAGTGATTATCCAAGGACCCAGGTGAAGGAGCATAGACAGTAAGGATTTAATGGATTGCTATGCCTGAAACACCAATAGCCATTCAAATGGGAAATACGAAGGTAGGGCAGCATTTTTCTGGTGTTCAGGTCCATGGTGGCCACACAACCCCCAGTGCAGGTGCAGAAGTGGGATCATGGAGCAGGCAAGACCAAGAGAGGGGCATTGAGACCACCAAGGACCCCAGAACAGCCCGTGACACCTTTTGGAACTGTCCCTCAGCAGATGCTGCATGTCCCAGTCTTGCATCAGACATGAAGAATTGCCTTCCTGGGGAGGGATCTGGGTGTTCCAATGCTAATCTGAATGTACATAACCTGAGGAAGTTTTTGTTCTGTAGGCCCCCATCCCCTAAAGATAGAGACTGTGACCATCTCTCTGACCAAGGGACACAGAAATGACAACACTCAAGTCTCATCACTAGATCCACGGGTGGTGTCGCTTCCACTGTCTACTCTTACCTGTTCCTTCCCCTATGTATTTTTTCATTATTTTTTTACTTTTCATTGAAAAGAATCAAACTGGCCACCAACATCCTTCTCACTGCAATTAAACTGCTTTGAAATAAACCTCCCACATGTATACACTGGGCATTCAGTGTTGTTCTACTCTAATTATGGAACCACAGAATTGTCAGGGCTGGAGTGAGCTCTGGAGATCACCCAGTCCATCCCCCTGCCCAGCCAGGGTCACCCAGAGCAGTGACACAGGAACACAGCCAGGTGGGTCTGGATTGTCTCCAGACAGGGAGACTCCACAGCTTCCCTGGGCAGCTGTTCCAGAGCTCTGCCACCCACAATGCAAAGAAATTCTTCCCCGTGTTGAGTCGAAACCCTCGCCTTCTATTTTACAGCTATTGCTCCTCATCCTGATGCTGCGCACCACTGAGAGAGGTCTGGCACCATCCTCTGACACCGCCTGGGATATATTTACACGGATCCATGAGATCTCTTTCTTCCCCAGCTAAACAGGCCCAGCTCCCGCAGTCATCACAAGGGGCAGTCACCACAAGGCATTTACTGAAAAGTATAAACACCGCAATATATTTACTAAAAAGAGCCTCAGTTCCCCAGGCTCGTGGCTCGGGGAGCGGCCGGCGGTGGCGGCGGACCCGTGGATGGAGAAAGGAACACACAGCGGTGCCACCGGCCGGGAGCGACGCTCCGTGACACCCGCTCCCCTCCTTCCCCCTCGGTCTGTCCGCCTGCCCGTCTGTCCGTCCCTCCCTCCCTCCGTTCCCCCCGTTCCCGCCCAGGTCCCCGGCGCATGTGCGGATCCCGGCCCGGCGCCCGCCCCTCAGCGCCGCAGTTCCGCGGCCGCGCTCCCCACGTGTGGCCGCCATGCGATTCGCGTACCGGGTGAGCGCGGGCCGGGGCCGCCCCCGATCCCCGTCGTCATCTCCCCCCATCCCCAGCATCATCTGCCCCGATCCCCATCTCCCCCGCCCCTCCAACCCCCCCCCTTNGTGTTGAGTCGAAACCCTCGCCTTCTATTTTACAGCCATTGCTCCTCATCCTGATGCTACGCACCACTGAGAGGAGTCTGGCACCATCCTCTGACACCGCCTGGGATATATTTACATGGATCCATGAGATCTCCCTCTTCCCCAGCTAAACAGGCCCAGCTCCCGCAGTCACCACAAGGCATTTACTAAAAAGTATAAACACCGCAATATATTTACTAAAAAGAGCCTCAGTTCCCCAGGCTCGTGGCTCGGGGAGCGGCCGGCGGTGGCGGCGGACCCGTGGATGGAGAAAGGAACACACAGCGGTGCCACCGGCCGGGAGCGACGCTCCGTGACAGCCGCTCCACTCCTTTCCCCTCGGTCTGTCCGCCTGCCCGTCTGTCCGTCCCTCCCTCCCTCCGTTCCCCCCCTTCCCCCCCCGGTCCCCGGCCCATGTGGCGAGCCNTCCCGGCCCGGCGCCCGCCCCTCAGCGCCGCAGTTCCGCGGCCGCGCTCCCCACGTGTGGCCGCCATGCGATTCGCGTACCGGGTGAGCGCGGGCCGGGGCCGCCCCCGATCCCCGTCGTCATCTCCCCCGATCCCCAGCATCATCTGCCCCGATCCCCATCTCCCCAGCCCCTCTAACCCTGCCCCTTCCTGCCCCCGCAGTTCTCCGGCCTGCTGGGCACCGTGTACCGCCGCGGCAATCTGAGCTTCACCCGCGATGGCAACTCCCTGCTGAGCCCCGTGGGCAACAGGATCTCCCTCTTCGACCTCAAGAAGTGAGAGAGCGGCGAGGGGCGGGGAAGGGCCTGGCGCTGCTGGAGCGGGGGTTTCGGGGGGAATAAAGGTTTGAACAGGTTGTGGAGCCCGACCCATGGGGCTCCCTTCCATGCTCGGCCTGCCAAAACATCCCGGAAAGCGTCTGCTTTAGCATTAAAAGGTAGAAGCCTGCCTGGTGGATTACATGTCACGGTGTTGTGCGGGTACATCCATGTGGAGATTAGCAGAGGAATTACGTAAAGGTGTGTTTCAGAGGGAAAATAAAAGGGAAGAAAGAGATTTGTGTTTGATTTAGTTGTGTGGTTTCTTTGTGTAGTTCTGCCTTGTATTAACAAAACTTAGAGCATCATCAGCCTCTGCTGTGTGCCAGAGTTGTGATTGATGCTCGCTGTGCCTGCATTCCAGTCTCTTGTGCAGAATTGCAGACCATCCTGGACTGGAAGGATCATCGAGTCCAGCTCCTGCCCAGAACAATCCACGTAGTTGCTGTTCATGGGATTGGGACTGCTGAAGAAAGTTGTGGGGCTTTTACATGAAATTATGTAAAAGGTCTTAGCAAAGGAATCAAACCATATTTCATTGACAGCGAAGATGTTCTTCCTCCATTCCTGTTCCCGTTTTACTGTTCTGTGTTTTCGTTGCAGTAACAAGTGTGAGACGCTGCCCTTGGCTACACGGCTCAATATTGTGTGTGTGGGGCTCTCTCCAGATGGAAGCCTTGCCATTCTGATTGATGAAGGTACTTGCACAACAAGACATTGTTTTGTAAAAGAATTCGGTAAAAATGCAGTCCTGAGAGGAGGAAATCTCTGTTGTTAGGTGTTCAACATTAACACAAAATTAGAAGTGATCTGCTTTAAAAACTATGTTAGAATTTTTGGGGAAGATATCTTTGTTTACAGAATTTGGATAGCGTCTCATAATTTGTATTGTATTTTTTTAAATAATATTAAGCACACTGTGTTGAAAAGTTTTCCCCCCTCCTCTTTAAGAAAAGGTTTGCTAGGGTTGTGATTTCTTTGAGAAATTATTCTCATGATCCCTTTTTTCTCTCCTTACAGAGGGAGCTGCCTTGCTTGTGAGTTTGATTGGGAAATGTGTGATACATCAGTTTTATTTTCACAAGCCAGTTCACAGTGTCAGCTTTTCCCCTGATGGCAAGTAAGTAAAGAGTCCCTGCTTTAGAAGAAAACAGCAGGAATTGCCCCATAGTTGTGCTAGTTGTGATCGTGAAGACATCCTAAGCAATTTGGGAATGTTTCTTATTCATGAATGAAAGGAGATTTTGAGCTGATCAAGGTCACTTTATAAAATTGAGTGGGAAAGAAAAAAAGGAAAGCAAAGCCTTGGAAGTAGAATATCCTGGTTTGAGTTTTTGAACTTCTCCTTCTATCTTGAGGCTTTGAGAATAAAAATTTCATTATTCAACTTCAGTGATTTTTACTAAAGGTTTTCTCTTTTATAATGCTTAAGTTGGGAGATAATATCAATCTGCAAATACTTTGGTTTTTTGTTCAAAAGCAATAAATTTTTATTGTTTCAGTAGTGCAGGAACCTCTTTATTATTGTATTATTTCATTGTATTGCAGTCTGTACTGAACAGTTGTTTCCTTTATCAGCTTTGTGAGCAATTATGTTTTTTCCTCCCCTTTATGCCAGGAAATTCGTGGTTACAAAAGATAACCTTGCATACTTGTACCATGCTCCTGGGAAGAAAAGAGAATTTAATGCATTTGTTCTGGACAAAACCTACTATGGCCCATATGATGAAACCACTTGTATTGACTGGACTGATGATTCCAAGTGAGTTGTTGAACTGAAGCACTGTCTGGCTGCACATGTGGATATTTGAATGCATGTTGCAGTCCCGTTTTCTTTCCTCTGAAGTGTTGTACTAGCTTTAAAAATTCTGGTTTTAATTAAAAAAATATACTTAGGCAGACCAGAAAGTATAAAAAAATGTATGTGTTAGGAATCAACAATGCTTGAAAATGCATAGTAATTTGTAGAAGGAACATGCCTTAGGAATGTGAGCAGGATTGACCTTTGAAGGTATTTAACCCCTTCTAGCTCTGCTGCAGTCACCACCCTTAGCTTACAACTCTGTTGTTTGTAAAATAAAGTGGTGACTGGTGGATTTGAGCTCAGAGCATTCTCCAGCCAGTGAAGAGTTTTGCAGTCCAGTGTTGGAATTGGAATTGCCTTTTCCTTTGCAGGTGCTTTGCAGTGGGGAGCAAGGACATGTCTACGTGGGTGTTTGGAGCAGAACGATGGGCAAACTTGATCTACTACTCCCTTGGAGGCCATAAGGATGTCATAGTAGCCTGCTTTTTTGAAGAGAACAGCCTAGATGTATGTAGAACCACACAACACACTTGAATTTTAATGGTAAAGTAGCTGAAGCAGAATCTTATCTGTGGTTGACTATTTTGACAATATCTCACAATTTAGAAAATACAGAAGTGTCTCTCGGTTGCTCTGCCATAGCTGTGTGTTTAAATTTGCTCTCCCAAAACATTATAGCTTGAAATATGAAAAAAAATATTTAGCTTAGCTGTAATGCTGACTGGTAATCAAGTTGCCTTTGGTCCTTGCAAAATTTTTCTAGGGACAGGCAAAATAATTCACCAGTTCTCAGGACAGGTAAAACTCCCAGTTCAAAGCACCTTGGATTCTATCCTGAGAATAGAATGCCCATTTGCTAACCCTTCTGCAAGCCCATATTCATATTTTTGCAGAGCACAGAGCATGGGTATTGGACAATAATAATTTTTGTGTTTATATTGCAGCTGTACACAATTAGCCAGGACGCAGCTCTGTGCGTGTGGCAGTGTGACACTGAGCTGGATGGCTTGAAGCCCATGCCCCCTAAAGATGCAGCAAAGGAAAAGAAGGCAGAAGAAGATGATGAAGAGCTGCTTGAAGAGCCAAAGGGTGAAGAAATTCATGGGAAAGCTGATCCAAGTGAACAAGAGACTAGGAATAAAGTTAAATATTCACGTGTTGCAAAGTAAGAGGTTTTCAGTTATCAAAAATCAAACTTGTAATGGGGATTTATTGTACTGGGCTTTTTTTTGGTTTTTATTTTTTTTTTTTTTATCTGTTATGTCTTATTCAAAGCAGTATAAAACTGCTCAGGATTTAGAAATTTACTGCAGATCCCATTTTAAGTAGTTCTGGTAGAACTCCTGTCTGTCTTACCTTGACTATATGATGGGCACTACCTTTCACCTTCAGAATAACAAGTGTAATTTTAACAATGTTAAGAAATACTGGCTGGTGGTGTTCTACTCTTTGGAACTCAGAAAGTGTAAATGGGATCTTTATTACAGTACCCTAAGTCTTGAGGCTTTGATTTCTTGCCAGAAGGACTTGGTTGGCTTCAGGAGATGACAAAGATGGCTCATCAGCCTCTTTGGGGAGGTGCTTGGAAATGCAGCTCTGAGCACCTACTGTTCTTTAACATTTACCTTTTTTCTTGTTTCTTGGGTGCCAGGTATTTTTTCAATAAAGAGGGAGATTTTAATAACCTGACAGCTGCAGCCTATCACAAGAAAACACACCTTCTAGTCACTGGTTTTGCCTCTGGAGTCTTCCACCTCCACGAGCTTCCAGATTTCAATCTCATCCACTCCTTGAGGTGAGGTATGGGGTTGTCACTGTATTTGGGTTGATTTTTGTGGGGGAAGGGAATAGGTTTTTTTGCAGGGGTTTTATGTTTGTTCAATTGAGAACACATCATTTAAGCAGTGAAGAATAAATAAAAAGAGCACAGAAGTCCTAAAACCCGACTATCTATTTAATATATATTTAATACTGTAATTTCTGGAAAGGCAGAATCTTAAATTAATGTAATAAATACCATATAGTTCCATTTCTTATTTTGGAAAAGTGAGGTCTGAATAAGGAAACTACTCAGGGATTCCTGGTTGTTGGCTGTAGGCTTCTTTAACTCTGTCCATTTTAATATTTTCAGCTTCTTTGTAGAAAATACTAGCTGGAAAATTCTGCATATGTAAAATTACCTGTAAATTGTGTCTAAGTTGAGAAATCAAGTAAGATTCTTTTCCATAGCTGTAGGATGCCAGCTAAACAATTTCCATGGACAAAAATAACCCATTTTATTTTCTTAAACTTGGGGGAGTTTTACTCTCTGTTGGCAAGTACGTCTTTGGGGTTGCAGATACTCTGCCTTCAGTCTGAATAAGGAATGTTTGATGGCTTAGAGTGGAACAAAGGAATGAACTTGGTGGTTTTTGATGTTACAGTGGTACAGAAATTCAGTAAACAATCAAACAACGTGCTTGAACAGTGTTAATAAATATTAGACTTGAAGTTTTATCGTACAAGTTTGTTAATTGGTTAATTCTTTTACTTCAGTATTTCAGACCAAAGGATAGCTTCTATTTCTATCAACTGCACTGGTGACTGGATTGCTTTTGGATGTTCAGGTTTGTAAATTCTTTTTTTCAGTCTGTATTCATGGGAAAAATAAGCAATGTGGTGGGCATGAGGCCCAAATTCCTCTTGCTAGTTTTGACTCCAAATGTCAAATAATTGATAATCTCATATCTGTGGTGTCTAGGTATAGCAAAGCAAATATCACTAATGAATCTCTCACAAAATTCTGATGGTTCAGAAAAGTATTTTGCTGATGCAGGAAAAAATAAAAATTTTATGTAGGAAAGCTCTAACAGAGTTAGGGAGAGCCCAGATGCCTTGTAGTTAATTTCTGCTTTCATTCTGGACTGTTCTCTCTTCCTTTGCCACGTGTTGCATTTTACAAACCTGCCTGGATGTTCCAGCATTCCCACCCTGTCCATAATGGTTTGCATGAAACCCAAAATTTTACTCTTATATGCAGCCCTGCTTTTCTTTCCAGCTCATTTATCAACTGGTTGATAGCATTGCTGTTGTAGTATTGAAAACATTATTCCAAGTAACAGCTCGTGGAGGAATTTTTTTGGGAAATTGCCTGGAAGTTATAAAGGAAAAAGCTCTTAGGACTGAAAGATGTAGAATTCAACCTGTCTGCATCACCCTTTGTTGGTGTTTTTTTTTAACATTGGTTGCCACTGTGTGTTTTGTGGCTTGCATTTGCAGGGTCATTGTGGCTAATGCTGCTGTTCTTGCAGGTCTGGGGCAGCTGCTGGTGTGGGAGTGGCAGAGTGAGTCCTACGTGCTGAAGCAGCAGGGCCATTTCAACAGCATGGTTTCCCTGGCATACTCTCCAGATGGACAGTACATAGTGACTGGAGGGGAGGATGGCAAAGTGAGTGAGGCACTGTTGATGGAATGAGAACTTCTAACAACGTTCTAAGCAGCTTGACTTTCCGTTTTACGTAGAAAGCTCTGTTACTGAAATTGGTGCATATTTTTCTAATTATAAAGTCATAAATTTTTATCCTCTCTTCCCTTAAATGTTTTGATTTTTCTCTCTGGAGCATATGTATTTTGCTTTGTTACTACCTGTGGCTGCAAATTGCATCACTTTTGTTTTCTAGCAGGTGATTTTTTAATTCTTGTAGGTCCGGTCACCATAAATGCAAAAATAACTAATTCATCAATGTTAATTTATTTGTGGTTCCATGATATTTTGGGATGAATGAACTTAAGCCACCCAACTTCTTTCCTTTTTATTAATTGATTTTTGATATGAAATTAATTTCAAATTATTTATAAAGTACAATTTTTTTGTTTAAATGTGCCATTCCAGAAGCTTGTTATTTGAAAGAAAAATTAAGTTCTCATGGACGACTTGCATTGAAATGATAGGCTGTGTGTACAGGTACTTTTATTTTAAAAGATGTTTTGCCACAATGTCTTGGCACATAAATGTGACAGCAGTAGTAGCTGATTTCCTATCAAAACTTTTTGATGTCAGAAAAAGATCTGCCATGTCATGGTTTCTGCCATTCAGGATGAAAATTGGCCAAAACCTGGAAGTCTCAAACTGCAGAAAGCTAAATGCGTAACATTTTTGTTCAGAAAAAAACCCAAACAACAAAGACTCCCTGAAATATTCCCTCAATTGTAACTTTTGTAATGGCTTTAGAGCTGGTTTTGAAATTGACACCTGTCATACTTGACCTATAAGCTTGGAAGCTCAAGATGCTCACCAAGTGTTACTTTCCTCTTAAAATTAACTTTGTTTCAACTTTGTTTGTGTCTTTCTCCACTTAGATTTTTATGTAGCAAATACGTCTTAAGAGGTTTGATGATAAGCTTGGCCTCTTGACTGCTATTACTGAAAGTCTTTTATGCTGTTGCAGAGTTCTAGAATTAGGTTTTCTTAACTCTTATTTTCTCTCTTTACTGATGATGGAGGTTCAGAGAAGTCTTTTCTTGTCTGTCCTGCAGGTGAAAGTGTGGAACACGTCAAGCAGCTTTTGTTTTGTCACCTTTACAGAACACAGCAGTGGTGTAACTGCTGTAACTTTCACTTCCACTGGCTACGTGGTTCTGAGTGCTTCCCTGGATGGAACAGTGCGTGCCTTTGATCTGCACAGGTAACTCTTTGCATGAAAGCTTTCATGTCTCATTTAGTCCTCAGCTTCCACACTCCCCCCAAAATACAGCACAACTGCTGATCGTTTGTTTGAAGTCTCATAAAGGTGACCAGCACTGCCTTTGATTTAAATTTAGATAGTAATTAGGAATGCTGTTACTCCATCCAGTTTCTGTGAAGAAAATTCTGGAAGAACTTTCCTCATAGAAGCTGGAAATCCAGGAAGATCTTTGTCTGGCTTTACTCAAATGAGAAGGCACTTGCCTAACACTTTCCATAGCATGTGAACAGAACTGGGTGTATAAACAAGCCCAGAAGAATTCCATTGAAAAATTCCATTACTCAGCAGAATTCCATTGAAAAACTGACACATGCTATTTAATAAAAGAAATCTCCTCAGAGTATTTCCATCTCCTGTTTCTGCAGAGTTTTTCATACTTCTTTTGAGCCTTGTAATCATGCTGAGGCATCACATCTAATTTTGTACAAACAATATTTTTTTTTGTATATAGCTTAGAAGTCTTTACGAAACAGATGAACTCCTTTTGCAAATGAATTTGCTAAACACACATTTAAATCTACTTAAAATATTCTCATAATTTCTTTTCACCTCTCCAACAGGTACCGGAATTTCCGTACTTTTACGTCTCCACGACCAAGTCAGTTCTCCTGTTTAGCTGTGGACTCCAGTGGTGAGATTGTGGCAGCTGGTTCCCAGGACTCCTTTGAGATATTCATCTGGTCAATGCAGAGTGGGAGGCTGCTGGATGTAAGGACCCACAGTGTTGGGAGGGCTTGAATGTGACACTGTGTGGAGTGTGGTGATATTCAGCAACTTCGGGATTAGTCAGGGGGTTTCAGTACAACCTGAAGTGTTTTGTTATATTTATATTCAAAAACTGGAGCTACACTATGTTGCTCTCAGCATTTTTTTTATTTATTCACCCTGAATTTGTGTGGGAAATAGTTTTTAAAGTTTTTGAGTTATGAGCTCCTTCTAGTGATGAAATAACGGCGGTATTGCTGAGCTAACATATGGCAAGAGAGTCTTTCCCTCCTTGCTCAGAGATGTTCTTTTCCACATATTTTCTGCAGGTAGTGAAGAAATTGTAGTTGCTGTATCAAGACTGATACAGATTTCATGAAGGGTTTTGCTGGAGCAAAGCAGGGACATGCTTTTTCAATTTTTTTTTTTCAATTCTTAAGCATTCCTGCACAACTTGTACAAGTAGAAGTGCTCAGTGATTCATGTATTTAATTTGGCACAGCCATGAAATACAGATCACTTCAGTAACTCAGGATATACTTGATTGGATCTCCAGAGTTTTGAGTTCAGTTTCTTTCCTTTATATTTTTTTTGAGGAGTAGGAGCTCCATGAAATGAAAATCTCTGTTACTCTTATTCTCAGATTTTATTTTTGTTTTTATTCTAAAGTGTAATCAGCTGCAGGAGATACTGAATTCTCAGAGCAATGACTTGGTTTTTCACAGTTGATCTGATTGTTTTGAAAGGAGGGAGGGAAATGGCACACTGCATTCCTGAAGTGTGTGCATAGGAGTGGTTGTAGATGCCTGTATAGTGGTAGTGCTTCAGGGATTTTCTTTTAAAACTTGTGAAAATAAAAAGTTGAAAATCACTGGTGTGTATCATGCCCTGTGTCCAAAAGTGATCTCAAGCTTGTGTGGACAAGTCAGGCATGGTTTATTGGCTACATCTGGAGTTTGCTGAATGCTGACTACACAGTTTCTTTCATTTAATTCCAGGTTATTTTTTCTTCTCTTTTTAGGTCTTAGCAGGTCATGAGGGTCCCATCAGCAGCTTGTCTTTTAATCCAATGAAGTGTGTTTTAGCCAGTGCCTCTTGGGATAAGACTGTCAAGTTATGGGATATGTTGGACAGCTGGAGAACTAAGGAGACGTTAATAATGAACTCAGATGGTAATTTTTGTTTGATTTCTCATCTTTTATGAAATATAAGAATACTATGTAAAATATGTTAATAACAACAGAACATGTCAAATACAAAGAGACTCATTCATAGAAACCAAAAGTTCAGATACTTCACACTTTGTTAACAGTGCAATAAATATTTTAATTTAATTCTAGCTCAGCTTTATAATTAGCTCAGCATCTGTATGCTGTCCATAGAAAAAAGTACAGTCATACTTTTTACTCTTAAACTTTTTCTAATAGCTGAGATCCTAGAAAAATGAAGGATGTTTTCTTAGAAAAGCATCTGACTGCATTTTTAACTGTTATTAAATTCTTCACAGTTCTCGTTGTTGCCTTCCGTCCTGATGGCATGGAGCTCGCGGTTGCTGCTTTGAATGGCCAGATAACATTTTGGGATAATGAGAATGCAGTGCAGACTGGCTCCATTGAGGGCAGGCACGATCTCCAGATGGGGAGGAAGGAGCTGGATAAAATAACAGCCAAGCAGGCAGCCAAGGGCAAGTACGTCCAGGGGGCTGCAGTGACCAGAGGGTGCCACGCTGGGTTACTTTTGAATTGGTTTTCCTTTTGTTTTCCACATGAAGGTTTCAGAGTGTTCAGATATTTCTGATTCTGGTGCTGGGTTTTAAAAGACTGCCTGACATCTAGATGCCTCCCTTTTGTAGCTGGCTGTGTTCTCTCACTGATCAGCATCATTCTGAGCACATGTTCTTTCCCATCAGTTAGGAGCTTGGGTTGCCAACATAATACGAACTTCTCAGGCCAAGTGGTTCATTTGCTATGGATTAGGTTTTTAGTGGCTATCTTCCTACAGAAATACTAGTATACGTAATATTAGTTCGTAGAAACTCTTATATTTTTTTAAAGAAGGTAATTAAAGTATGGGGTTTATTACTTGTTGCTATGCATGTGAAATAATGTTTAGAGGCAAGCTGAATTTGTGAAATTTGTGAATTTGTGAAAATGTTTTATTCTTCTTTTTTCCCCCCTTTTTTCCATATTTGCTTCAATTAAAAAAAAAAAAAAA
>VXBU01003344.1:624420-643790 GCA_013400315.1 Bombycilla garrulus | reverse complement strand
TTCTCTTTTTCTTTACCAGATCTTTTACGACTCTGTGCTACGCAGCAGATGGTCAATCTATTCTGGCAGGTGGATTGTCAAAATTTGTCTGTATATATAATGTCAAAGAACAGATTCTTATGAAAAAATTTGAAATTTCATGCAACCATTCTTTAGATGCAATGGAGGTATGTGAGCACAGGAGTCTTTTTTTTTTTTCATTTCTTCACCCCCACGACTTGGGTTTTGAAATAACATCTCATTAAGAGTGATTCATGAATGTTGTTTTTTTTTTAAGAATGGGTTTATTTTTATGCAGGAGAAGAGGAAGGAAATATTCCTCTTGGAACAGAATTAATTCCTGAAACTCTTGCCAGATTTGTAGTGTGCTTGTGTTGAATGGGCAGAACTCTCAAGCTTACTAAGTTAGTTGGCACTAGGCTTAAAATGGAAGTGAAAATTTAAATTGCCAGTATTTTGTACTAAGCTAACACCTGGGTGTCTCTTTGTGTTAGCAAAGAAATGAAGGATTTTTTTTTGTAGACACAGAACAACATCACTGACCTTTATAAACTGTTTCTGAATATTGCCAAATGCCAAATCAAATTCCTTCAAAAATGAAATGAATGATGAAAAACATCAGAAGGAAAAAAATTCACCATCCCCTTACCAGGAAGAATGATTATTGTTCCATTGTTCATGTCAGGCTGTATCTGGCTGTGGTTCCAGGTATCCTTCTTTGTCAGCAGTAGTTTATGAGCTGGTGTAGCTCAACATCTGGCTTGAAAGAAAGTGAACCAGCTGAAACAGAATCCTGGAGGGGATGGGTATTTAGAAATGGGGGCCAGGGAGCGTCCCTAAAATCTCACTTACATTGTGAGGTGCCTAAAATCTCATTTGCAGTGTTCTGGCCACACAGCCCTTGCGTTAGCACAGTGCAGTTGTGGAACCTGCACGACAGAAGGAGTAGGGCTGCAGCTGAGGAAGCAAACAATGCATCTCTGGAGCAGAGTTACAGTAATGTGAACCACAGTCTAAACTGAGCTCTGCTGTTTGAGAAGAGATTCAGTGCGGTGAATGGAGCTTGCATGTTTTTCCAGGAGTACTTAGATCGGAGAAAAATGACTGAATTTGGCAGCATGGCTCTGATTGATGAAGGGGGTGGAGGTGACGAAGGTGTTGCCATCCCTCTACCTGGAGTAAAAAGAGGTATGGCTTTGGCTTTGCTCTCTTGTTTCTGCTTTTATGTGCATCAGAACCTTTGACACAGATAAGAAGGGTTTGACTTGTTGAGCTCAGTTTTAACATCAGGATTACAAAATTCAGTCCCACCACTTAAGCTGTAGGATCTCTTGGACATGGGCTGTGCCTTCCTTACCCAGTCTTTAATTCTGCCATGTTTTACCATGCTGCACATTATTTAATGGTAGCATCACAGTCAGAGTTGTGGTGAATATGTTAAATCACCTGAATTTCTCTTTCAGGTGACATGAGCTATCGACACTTTAAACCAGAAATAAGGGTGACTTGTGTGCGATTCTGTCCTACAGGTTAGTATCAACAATTAATTCAGGATTTTTTTAAAATTCCATATAAAATATGCAAAAGAATAGAGTACTGGAGGATTATAATTACTCTTCTGTTTACAGTCATTCTAGAACACCTCTCTTTGTTGTTAAATGTTGTTTTTTCTTTTCTAGGACGAAGCTGGGCAGCCACCACCACAGAGGGTCTCCTGCTCTATTCATTGGATTCTGGGCTAATTTTTGACCCCTTTGAGCTGGATATTGATGTCACACCCAGCAATATACGCAAAACACTGAGTCAGAAGGAGTACTCTATGGCTATCGTCATGGCCTTCAAGCTGAATGAAAAGAAATTAATTCAGGAGGTCATAGAGGCTGTCCCTAGCAGTGAAGGTGAGTGCATCTGCCATGACACTGGGCTGAGCTAGCTGTGAACTAAGTTGATGTGTAAAGGTAGACTTTTTAGTGTTAATTTACTAATTTCAAACTTCTTCCTGCTCATTTAGCAACTTTTCAGCATGGAATTTGATCAGGCCTAGATGTGCAAGCAGGGTTTTTGGATGTCATTTCTCAAAGCAGCTGAAGTTGGGTGGGGGGACATCAAGTTTAATCTGAGTTAGCACTGTGCCTGTGTGATGAAGATCATGAACAGTAACAAGGATGTAACCAGCAGTTTGAGAAAAGTGATGAATCTTGTCTGTTGAGCACTTGTGGCACCACATCGGAAGTACTGTGCCTAGTTCTGGGACTGACAGCACAAGAAAAGAGATTGATACATCCAGATACTCCAGAACATCTGATGGATAGCTTAGAAAATAATTGGAAGGCCTTAGTACAACTGAGGAGAGGCTGTTGTAATCCACTGTTTACAGGATGATTGTGTGCCTGTTTCTTGAGCAAAAGTTATTTTTGGGAGTGGATTATATATAATGAAGTCATTTATTTGTATGTGAGATTATTTTGGATGCTTGTAAATTGTGTTTCTATGTGCAGTACAGTTGCTAACAGTGTTCAGACACTTCCTGTGTAGGCAGGTGAATTTGCTCTCTTTTCAGGTACCTCTCACTGCCTCGATTGTTGTGCATAGCTAGTTCTGCTGAATACGGAAATATGGGTGAAGTCAGGAGCTGCAACAATAAAGTCTGTTACTTTGGAAAAGAGGAGGAAAGGGTGAGAGTAAAAATTCTGAAGGAGAGCTGCTGGGGAGAGTACTCAGCTAGGAGGAAGAACTTGGAGAGGGAGGAGTTAATTTCTTGCTTTTAAATACAGTGGTGTTGGGAAGGTTCAAAGAAGGAACATTTGTCCCCTGAGAGACTGTGGTACTGTGCCCCGAAAGACAGCACTAAATACCCACCACTTGCCAAAGTCATGCTTTCTTCTCCTTCCTCTTATGCTTTGCTGTGATCTCTTTCATTATTCCAAATAGTGACTCAACTCTATTGAATGTTTATGGGCTTTTTTTCCTTTTTACAGTTGATGTTATCTGCTCATCACTGCCAGACTTGTATGTGGAGAAGTTACTGGAGTTCCTGGCCTCTGCATTTGAGACCTCTTGTCACTTGGAGTTCTACCTTATTTGGGCTCATAAGTTGCTTATGCTGCATGGACAGAAGCTGAAAACAAAGTGAGATCCCATGAAAGTCAAAATGCTGACAAGGACATTAAAATTAGAAACCTGTTAGTTTAAGGCTTTTATGTGACATTTACTGACATTCTAGATAATGCATGCACTACAATTAGAACACTTCAGTTTTACAGCTTCTGTACTAATGATAAAAGTTATAGTGTGGACTTGATCTTAAAGGTCTAAAAATATTCTAAAAAGTGTGTATAACAGAATTTGAATACGTTACTGGATTTGTGAAGATATATTGCAGAAACATTTTTCAAATACAACAGATAAAACTGCTTGAGTTAGACAGTAACTGCATAACAATTTCAAGAGTGACAGTAAGATTTTGGCAGTTGTGTTTTTAAACAGTTATGCATATTAAATGTAACTGAAAGGTGATGTGCAGGTATTGATGGCATTTTTGCAGAGCTAGCTTGTGATTATAGTTGGTAGTCCTCTGCCTTCCTACAGAGTACTTCAGAACTACACAGGCCTGGTCTGTGAATTATATTCAGCCCACCCCAATATGGAATTTTTAGACTTCTGGGAACAAAACAGGCAAATTTACAGATTTAAAATGGGCTAAGTGTGAGGTAATCTGAGGAGTCCTCCAAATTAAAAAACAGTGCATTGTGTAAGTCTTCCCTTGCTTCAATGGGTTTTAGTTACTGAAATGAGTGGAAGAAAATCTTTCCTTTTGTTCCTGCTAAAGTAGAAGAGGACAATTTAAAACAAACTCCCCCTTGTTCAGAAAGTCTTGTAGTATCTAAAAAGAAGTGTCAGTGCTGAAGCAAGCAGAATTAACTCTTCAAAATGCAGTTTGACATCAGAAAAAATACTTCTCACAATAAATTACTTGTATTGAGTGTAATCATTGTGGGCAGAGTCAAAAGCAGAGAGCTTTTGTTTCTTTAGTATTATCTTAAAAAAGTTGGCATTGAAGTTGTACACTTGCTAAAGTCTTGAGAGTATAGAAAAGTTCTAGATTTCCATACATAGCTGTGAACTGCACTACAAATTGCATGTTTTCTCTGTCCAAGGTCAGTGGAGCTGCTCCCTGTGATTCAGTTCCTCCAGAAGAGCATCCAGCGTCACTTTGAAGATGTTTCAAAACTGTATGTATTGTTACATTGGAAAGCTCAAATCAAAAGCCTGGAGTGATTTGGGGGGTGACAGTGTGCTGTTAAAACTTTTGAGACAGTCTTCTTTTAGAGTTGTTTTTATTTTAGGAGGGAAACAACATTTTCCTATTTGTTTTTACAGCTGTGAGTGGAACATCTACAACATCAAATACGCGTTGGCCATTTCACAGCAGCGAGGCATGAAACGTCCTGCAGAGGAAACACCAGGAGATGAAGAAGAATTGGATTCTGACAGTGATTATCTTATGCAAGAGGCTCATAAGGATAATTTGAGTTCCTGATTACTCCTTGTGAGAGGGAGAGAACCTCAGACAGTATTTTATGCAGTGGTATTCACTGAAAATGAGTGGCCCTCATAGTGGCATCAGTTCCTAACAGTGTGATGGAGTCCCATGGGAGGTGGTGATGGAAATGTAGGATATGCCATGGATGGCACTCTGCCTACTTCCTGTCCCATTTGGCTGTAAACTTGACAGCATTGATTTCTTGCTTAACTGATATATTTTTCTAAAACAATTCCTGATTTTGAGTAAGAAAACAAAAAAGTATTCTTATTGAAGTTAGAAGTACGACTGGAAGAAGTTTATTCTTAATTAAAAATGCCTTGCACACTAAGTATTGTGAATTTTATTGTGCAGGCTTGTCCTGCGCTGGACTCTGAATTTTAAAAACTATTTTAAAAAGTTCTTAATTGGCAGTGTACTGGTCTCAACTTGTTTTAAATGTTTTTTTACTTGGATTTAATATGTACGTATTTCTGGAATGCTTTTCTTAGTTCTGTAACCTCTAAACATGAGATTTCAATGATGAGGAGAAATGAGGACCCATAGCAGCATCTATTGGAGAAAATTTACAGGGCTTTACAAATTATGTCGAGGTTTGATTGACAGCCTTGAGATACTGTAGTAAAAATTTGTTTGGACATTACCAACTCAATAATGTAACTTAAACTGTAAGAAAATATGTTGCAAATGTCATGGCTTGTTGGGTTTTTTTGGATTTTTTTTTGTTTGTTTTTTGATGAAAGCTCTTGTATTTTTTTTAATGTTGCTTATTAACATATTAAAACCTGAAACTTTTGGTTCCCTCTTTTTGTGAATTGATGGGTGAACTGGCTAATAAGAGTGGGGACCTGAATACAGAGAATTGGGTCTGTCCTTGTAATGTTTTCAGGCCACATGCTGAAAGGGCTTTGGTAATGAAGATACTGCAAATATTACCAATGATCCAGAATTTATTTTCTCAGCATATTCTGCTCTTCTGGATTTGTTTTCTGGTCACTTTTCACTGTTGGAATAGAGAAGAGGTATAAATGCTAAAGATAATTGCAGTGAGGTCTACCCTCAGTCCCCTAAAGGCTGAACAGACCAAGTGCTCTCCACCGACTTCTCCTCAAGGCCTTCACCATCTTCTCTCTGATAGTTTAATACCTTTCCTTTCAGCCTTTCATTCCCCAGTCTGTCCATCCATCTAGGATCGTCCCATCCCAGGAGCAGAATCCAGCACTGTTCTAATCTTCAACTTGATAGAGATGGTGATTACCCATCTCTCTGATTTATCAAGGTCTCTCTGCAGGCCCTCCGTGCGCTCGAAGGGCCCAACAACTCCTCCCAGTTTTGTACCGTTTGCCAGCTGGCTCATTTTCCCCGTCATTTCCGCACCGATATCTTTTCACCCTCAAGTCCTTCCCACGGCTGCCATTCCCGATAAACGAGGGTCGGGAAGGGAACGGGGCCCGCGGGTCCCAGCCCTGAGGTGGCCCCTCCCGGCCTGCAGGGGGCGCTGCCGCCAGCGCCGCCAAGGGCGCAGCGGCCTCCGGGTGCGGCCGTCCCCGTTACCCGGGCCTCACCTGCTCCCCTTCCCGGCTCCTCCTCCGCCGCTTCCCGGCTCCTCCGCCGCCGCTCCCCCGGCCCTCAGCCATGCTGACCTCCCGAGGCCCGGCCCTGTGCACCGTGCTGCGGCGGGCACCGTCTGGCAGCCTCGCTTCCTTCCACTCCTCCGCTCGGCGCTGCCGCGCCGCCCGCGTCGCTGTGGTGAGTAATGGAGGAGCACGGGGCCGGGGCAGCGCGGAGGAGAGGCGTTTGTTTGTTTGTTTGTTTGTTTTTTTACTGTCTGGCTCTCCGCAGCCACCCTCGGCCCTGCAGCCAGGGGCGCTCCGGTCATGGGGCCGGGGCAGGGGAGGGCTCGGCGGGGCGGCGGCTTGGGAAAACCTCGCCTGGTGGCTGCGATAGCTGGAAACCCTGGAGAGACAACGAATTAGATAAGTTCAGGAACTTGAAGGAATCCAGGCCAGGAGTGGGAAACATGTAAAAATTGGTGTCTGTATAGTTGTGGTTGGCCTGGAGTTGATTTGGGAAGAACCCCAGGATGGGTCGGGCTGGAAGGGACCACAGAGTACATGGCACAGGGTTGTATCTAGTCGGTTCTGGAATATCCTCAGTGAGGGACACTCCATACCCTCCTTGGACAATCTGTCCCAGTGCTCGGGCACTGCACAGGAAAGAAATTCTTCCTTGTGTTCAGGTGGAACTTCCTTTGCCTTAGTTTATGCCCATTCCTCTTGTCCCATTGCTGGGCACCTCCAAGCAATGGTCCAGCCTCTGGCATCCCCCATTTAGATATTTGTACACATTAATGAGGTCCCCTCTCTCTTGTCACTTCTTGAAGCTGAACACTTCCCTCAGCCTTTCCTTGTAAGAGAGGTTCCTCAGTCCCTCACTCATCCTCACTGCTCTCCACTGAACCCACTCCAGGAGCTCCATGTCTCCTTTGTACTGAGGAGCCCAGGAGGATTTTACTTGGAATAGTTTATAGTGTTAGTTGGTGAGGTATTGGCAGTGAATATAGTTAAACTGGGTCATGTTTTTTGGCAGGAAGGGGGTAAAACCTGTCACAAATACAAAAGAAAGCAAAGAGGTGGAAGAGCTACAGATTGCCAAAGGAAAATACAGACTGTAGATGGTGTCCCAAATGGATACACAGCTTTGGAACTCAGTGGGCAGCCTTTGAAGCTCAAGCTTTGTATAGTCTAGACGTACGGGAATAAAACATAAACATAAAGGAATAAGAAGGCATGACCTGCATGAAGAAATCTGTTTGAGGCAGAATTGGCTTGGGAAAGGGCAGAATGCTGGTCCAAGTGGCTAAAAAGTAACCTAACAGGAATGCTGTCATTTTAGCAAGTCACAGCTTTTTAAATAGAACTGAGAAAACAAATGTGATTTTTGACATTAGTGATGCAAATTTTTGACTGTGGTAAAAGACAGCTTTGTTATCAAGCAGGTACTGAAATAAAAGAAGAGTTTATATATAGAAGAGTTTACAATAATAATGTTACAGTATTTTGGTTTCACTGAATTAAAAAAAAATTTTAAGTGTTGCTCACATACCATAACATTAGCACAGTTGTTTGTCTGTTTATTCAGTCTGAATTAAATGAATGATAGAACAAAAGTTATGAAGTAAAAAGCAACTCTTAAATATCAGAACAGAATTAACATGGACAGAAGAACATTAATGTATCCTGCTCATTTGCTGAAGTGATGGTGATACTTGGTGAAGTGATGCCCATGACAGAAGACACCTGGCTGTTGTGACCTGAAAGTCCCTTCAAGTCTAACATTACTAGCTAAGATTTTTCCAGTTGTGAGTTTCTGTTCATGAGTCTGTGTTTAAAAACTCTTGAGCTTAAAAAAAACTGAGGGAAAACCAGGATGGAAGAGATTAAAATTTAAAAAAATTAATAAAAAGAGAAAAGGAAATTGCCTTCCTAACTGGATTTTTTTTTCTTTCAGAAAAAAGAGCTGAACAAAAAGCCCTGAAAGAGTTCATCTATATACTTTCAGGAACTTTTTTTGTTTTGTTTCATTCTTACAATAGCTTTTAAAAAACATGTTTTTTCTACTTTGTCAGATTCTCCACCCACACAAGGGTAGCTGACTGCTTTGTACTTTTTATTCTCCGGTGTGTATAAACAAATTAAAAGTATTATTTCCACATTATTAAAGAAAAGTGTGGCTAATACAGCATAATTGTATTATTGCACTAAAAGTGATTCAGCTGTTGATCTCTGATGCAGATGCTCAGGTGAAATACAGCAGCAGGTAAAACAGTTTAAGTGCCACCTCAAAGTGCATTTCTGTCCCTCTTCTGATTGATGTGTGCCTGGATGAGAAAGTGTTTCATGTGGATGTAGACACTTCATAAGAAGGATAAATGACACTCAGAACATCCCACTGTGTGCACAGTCAAAACATACCTAAGGGTAACATGTCAGTTTATTAACTGTGGTATAAATGTATAAGGCAGGAAATAAATAGTGGTTATTTCTGAGCCCTGTGAAGGGTTGCTATAAATAGGAAATGCCAGTTCTGCTGTGTGTCAGGTGGTGACACCAGTGCTAAGAGCACGGTGAGAGCTAATGGCATAGTGAGAGCTTGCTTTTAAACTGTTGTTTGTTAACTGTGTTTTAAATCTTACCTTGTCAAAGGTCCTACTGAGAGTTTTGTGTCACCTGCAGTGCTCTGTTGTTTTCTCACTGCAGGTCCTGTCTGGCTGTGGTGTCTACGATGGTACAGAAATCCATGAGGCATCAGCGTAAGTTGCTTTTTGGGACTGTGGGCTCCAGAACAGTCTCCATTACACTGCAGCAGTTAGTTTAATTTCGTTTTGCTGTCTCTGGCCATCAGAATTACCCTGAGAGATGAATGATGAAGTTTTCTCACAGCATAATTGTGAGCTGCGTTCTTGTAGAACTCGGTGATTGTCCAAAGATGCAGCACTGTGCATGTGATGCCAGCACTATAAGTCTGAGAGAGACTCTCTTCAGAAATAGAAATTCAGAGTTCCAGATTCAATCTTGAGAGTTAAATACAGACTTAATTTCAGAACCACTTGAGTTTCTGTTCCTGGGGCTAAATCTAACAAGCAGAATTGTTAGTGCTTAAGTGGAATTAACTCTTACTGTGAATTAATAAGAGATGTGCCACCCAGACCTAGATTTAATGTTAATAGCCTTGTTAATTGTGGGATTCTTCCATAACACCTGGGGACTTGGAGAAAGGAAGCTTTTGTTGTTCCTAGTTGCCTGCTCTGCTGGCATGTGTGTTTCTTCCTCACCTTTCAGAGTCAGTTGGTGGAATATTTGTAGCAGATTTAGGGGTCAGATAAAGCCTCTCTCTTAAAGTTTTCTGTGTGTTGTATCTCTTTTTTTGTAGTGTGCTGGTACACCTGAGCCGTGGGGGAGCTGAGGTTCAGATGTATGCTCCAGATGTCCCTCAGATGCATGTCATTGACCACAGTAAAGGGCAGCCAGCTGAAGCTGAGTCAAGGTAAGTGTCATGTCAGGCATTCTTCAGCTGCAGCAGCCTGTAATGGCTCTTGCAGCACTTGGCTGAATGTCTTTTGTAACTTTATGCCAGCTGGGGTGGTTTTCTTGGAGAGAAGATATTACTTGAGTTTTCTGGACTTGATTATGTACAGTCTGTCAGTGTCTTTGTTTCCCATCAGTGGCTTCAGTTACTAAATACCAATGTTCTTGCTTCTTCCTCTTCAGAACTTTATTTACACTGTTCTGTGTGCAAATGCTTAATTAATCACATTGTTTTATTTCTGGTTCTTCAAGGAACGTTTTGGTGGAATCTGCAAGAATTGCTCGTGGTAAGATCACAAGCCTGGCTAAACTCACTACAGCAGACCATGATGCTGTGATATTCCCTGGTGGATTTGGAGCTGCCAAAAACCTGTGAGTGCCAACTCAGCATCAGATTCCTCGACTAAATAGTCACAATTAACTATGCATAATCAGCCTGGCAAAGAGAAGGCTTTGGGGTGATCTCATTGCAGCCTTTCAGTACCTGAAGGAAATGTGCAGAAAAAAGAGACTTCTTATAAGGGTCTGGTGTGATGGTACAAGGGGGAATGGCTTCAAACTGAAAGAGGTTTAGATGAGGAATTAAGAAGCAGCTGCTTGCTGTAAGGATGGTGAGGCATTGGAACAGGTTGTCCAGAGAAGCTGTGGATGCCCCATGCCTGGTAATGTTCAAAGCCAGGTTGGATGGAGCTCGGAGCAACCTGGTCTGGAGGGAGTTGTCCCTTCTTATTGCATAGGGGTTGGAATGAGATGATCTTTAAGGTCCCTTCCAGCACAAACCAAGATTCACACGATAAAATCCATGAATGGCTTTATTTACTATGTATGTAACTCCTAATTAATACGGATAACTCAAAGTCTTGTCATTGCCTTGTTTTAAAATTTAAAAAAAAAATAAACAATGTTGATGAGTATTCAAGAGTTTAGATAATGCATAAGAAATCCTTTTTCCTCACCCTCATGGTGTTTCTTTTTGAGTCTGAGGGAAGCAAAGGTAAAACTTAGATGGTTTCAGGTGCTTGTAGTGTTACTATTCTGTTTCTTCCTCTTTATCTACTAAAAAATCCCCTTTATAATTACAAAACAACAGCTGGCTCAAAAAAAAGGAAACAAAACGTGATAGCTATGTGGAATACTGATTATCTTGCTATTGAGATGCTTTTTTGTCAGCTTTGAGAAATATTGAATGTGACTTCCTTTTTCTTTTTACATATTTTCCTTCTTTGAAAAGATTGCTGTTCAACTTCTCAGTAATCCTAGAAAGCTAATTTGATAATTCTCATTTTAAGATGTTTTTATTAAGTAAGGGACTTTCTAGCAGACCAAAGCCTTAGAAGAGAGACATTTGGGCTAAAGCATTGATGGTCATCTACAGAGTGTTCTTAACCAATTTTTTAGTAGCTGTTAAATTTGGGATGATCCTTTGGAGCCAGTTTCATGGCAGACAGACAAATACCTCTGTTTGTAGGTTTATACTGAGCTTTGTGTAAGTTTCTTGTTGTGACAGATCTACCTTTGCTGTTGATGGGAAGGATTGCAAGGTGAACAGAGAAGTTGAGCGGGTCCTGAAAGACTTCCACAAAGCAGGCAAACCTATTGGGTATGTATGTGAGCTGGATGGCATCTGTTTGAAAGTGTGGAGACAACCTGTGTTTTGTTGAAATGTGCAGCTGTTGTTGGAACTGGAAAAAGTATCTTCTGTTTTGTATCATTTGTAGCCCATCTTTTAAATGTGTTTTTCAAGATTTGTGTGTAGGTGTTTGTCAAAGGGGAAGCTGAGGAAATGCTGAGAGGAGGTTGCCTTGTGATGTATTTCAGATTTTCAAGGCTGCGTCCATTTGGATGTTGTCAGCTGTGAGCAAGTTCTGGAATAGTGCTGTTGTAGAATTGCTCTCACAATTCCTTCTGTTGCAGCCTGTGCTGCATTTCCCCAGTGCTGGCAGCAAAGGTGCTCTCTGGTGCTGAGGTAACTGTGGGCCATGAAGAAGAGGAAGGAGGCAAGTGGCCTTATGCTGGGACTGCAGGAGCCATCAAGGAGCTGGGAGCAAAGCACTGTGTGAAGGATGTAACCATATCCTTTCCTGGTAATTTCCATGTTGGGGGACAGTTTGGAAATGTGTCATTAAAGGAATGCACACATGTAGGATCTGTGCTTTTCCACACAGGTTTTCATGGGAAAGTGCAGTGGGTAGCAGATAGCAGTGGTGCAGTGCAGGATTAGAAACTCTTCTGTACACAGCTGTGTAACTACTGCTGTGTAAATGCACAGTTAGAAGCTGTTGTCAGTCAGCTCCCTTGGACACCCACAAATACACTTAGTGCTGAATTAATTTGCACAGAAAACTGGTGTGAGTTACAGCTGGCCCGTTCTCTTAGAGATCTTTTTATTCTTCTCTTCATTCTGAAGTCTAAGGCTGCAGACTGTACTCAGAGACATTTTACTACCACCAGTGAATTTTGTAGGTTTTCTTGTGTTTCTGGGTGTTCCCACAGGTTTCTCATGAAGCATTTGTATTTCTGGCAAAAATACCTTGTGATAGCTTGGATTATGGGTTGCAGCTGTCTTTACAGCTGGATGGTATAACATATTTGGAGGAAGTTTTTATAGGATAGTGGAGCTGTGAGGTTTTGTCAGTGCTGGTTCATTTTGCAGGCAGCATCTGCAAGTGCTGTGTTTTCCTTAACTCCTTTCTACGAAGCTCATGTGGATACAAAAAATAAGGTGGTGACCACCCCAGCATTTATGTGTGAAACAGCATTACACCATATCTTTGATGGCATTGGGGCAATGGTAAAGAATGTGCTAAAATTAACTGGCAAATAAATCAGAAATGTATAAATTGAGGCCATAGTATCAAATACATCATGGACCAATGGAGACATTTGCACCTGCTCGTCCTGTTCACACTCTAGTGAATGCTGATACGAAGCTGATTGATTCCCAGCTGCAGGATTTTCCATGCTTTTTTCAGAGAGGAGCATTGCAGAGGAATAAGGAGCCTGGCCTGGGACACAGAGCATTTTCTTGAGCTTTTCCATCTGGAGAGAGCTGAGTGGATGTGTTCTGAAACAAAGTGTTCCCAACACACCAATGTCAGACCAGTTCTAAGGGGGGAAAAGAGACTCTCAAGGCCCTTTCAGAAGCTGAGGGCAGATAATGTTGTAGAGGTTGGGCACGTGGCAACATATCTAGTGGATGAAAAATGGGAGTAGAGAGGAATGAATGCATGGTTCAGGGTGTCTAAGCTCAGGCCTGTGTCTAGGAGCTAACAGCCAGGATCATCTGCTGAGGGAAAAGACATCTTCCACATCTTAATTTAACTTGGTGTTAATGAAAAGATTTTGTTTCCATTTCAAAGAATCTCACTTTCACAGAGTCATTCTGAGCACCAATCAGCAGCAGGACACAACTGCCACAACAGTTGAAAAACTCATCCATTGGCCCATTGTAGTTTTAAAAGGTCTTGAAATGAAGAAAATAATATCCGCTGACGTGACGCACAACTCTTAAGGACAGCACCCCTGTTAAAGCAGTTGTATGACAAGTAGTGAATGGAAAAAACAATCTCAAATTATCCCACCTTCCCCTCCTTTAGGGTAATAAAGCTTTCTCCAAAGAAGTATTATTGAATGTCTTGAATAATGACGTACAAATAAATTAATTTCTGCCTTTATCTTATCCTTGTCCTTTCATTTTTGTTTGGGAGCTGCCTTTGATAACTTACAGTGGTTGGTACATTTTTGCTGCGTTTCTGATTTTTGGTTCACCAATTTTGTACATTTTTTCCATATAGAATCCAGCAGAATCTTCTCCACCTCTTCCAAGTTCTTTGTCACCTTTCCTTAAGCAGGACACAACATTTCTCAAGTTCAAACAAACAAACAAACAAGCAAAATGACACCCCTTAGCTTGGATTAAAGTTTCTCTTCCATGACATACTTGTTGAAGTGAACCCATATTTTCAATGGAGAATTGTGAGCTTCATAAATTAATCTGCAAGCCTTAGATTGAATTTGGTGTATGGCAAATGCCATTTGTGGCTGAACACTTGCCAGGTGTGTGGGGTGACTTTTTTTTGGGGGGCTAATGAAGGGAATCTTGAGTGTGAGTGGTGGGCGTGCTCAGCTTGCTCTGTCAGGGTTCAGGTAATAAGCATCTTTGCTTCTGGAGCCTCCTAATGATAATTTTTTTTTGTCACTGAAAGAAAAAAAAGATCACATTTGCATTTAGAAGATTTGAATTTGTCCTTCACTGTTTTCTTGGGGGATTTCAGAGGCTCCCTGTGCACATCACCGACTCCAGTGAGGTTACAAAGGAATCGGACACAGACACCAAGTCACTGTGAAGGTAGGCATGGTTCATAAAGTGGATTTTGGACATTCTCTGAAACTTATGCATCAATGCATTAAATTCTTCATGAAATTTTCAGTATCAAATTGGTAAGAAACAGAAATTATATTCTGCCACTCTATAATTCAGTGCAAAAACACCCCTTCCTGAGCTTTGCTTGTACAAAGCGGATATTTTTAGGATCAATTTCATACACAGAGGCTTAGCAGAGGATGGGAGATCATCATTCACATCAAATGTAATAACATTTTAAAGTGCACGTGTTTCCCACATCTGCAGGAGGTTTAAGAGAAATTTGTTAGCAATATCACATAATAGAAACGGTATTGAGAGCCCCAGGGTGGAAGAACAGCTGCTGTGCCTGTGTTTACGGCTCCTTCCTCTGCTGCAAGAACTCAACTCTGGGTTAAACCTTCCCATGAACTCTCTCACCACACCAAGCTGAGGGCTGGAATTGAAGGTTTCTCATACCTACAGTTCCTAGGAAGTGAAACTCAGGTGCCCTGAGAAAAAAATATGATCTTTCTAAGAAATTGCTGCTCCCGTTAGTGAGCAGCTGTGGGAAGTTGGTGGATGGCTCTTTCAGATGGTGCCTCTACAGACAACTCTTTTTACCCTTTTTTTTTCTTAATTTCTCTGAATTTTGAGAGAATGGGATTTTTAAGGGAGAAAGTATCATGCATCAGAACTGCCTTTCATTTTTTAAATTCTCTCTAATTTCCCAGTAATGTGCTGTCTAAAAACCTCTGATACACACATTTTTCAAGGATTAGGTGGTGTGGGTTTTTTTGGTTGTGTTTGTTAAGTGTTTTTTGTTTTGGCTTTCATTTTTTGTTATCAGAAGAAAGTTGTTTCACTTTGGTGGAAGATGTAGGATTGTCATCTTGGCTTTCAGCCAGCGTAAATTTGGAGGGAAATTCCACATGCATTTAGAGATTATTATTACAGATTTGTCTGCAAAGCTGGGATTTTCCTTCCACAGGGCAGATTGCAGCTGGTGGAAGAGCTTTGCTACTTTCAGCCAGGTGGACAGGAGTTTAACATGTTTTGCTAAATGCTACCAGAAATAAGAAGTGAAAGAGGCTTCTTGAAGCCTCCACCAGGAGTGATGCAATACCTGGCTTATGGATTCCTGACATTTCTTATCTTTGGGAAGCATTTAAGAGCTTTGTGCTGCTGAAAGGGGGTTGTAATAAAGGGTTCCTGCTCGAGTTGCTGTTCTAGGGCTTGCAGGATTAACTTGCAGGGGTGGGAGGAGTTGCTGCCTCTCAGCTGTGATTCTGCCTGTGCTCTTTTTCCTGACTGATGGTTACACGTAAACCCTGCTTCATGAAAGGTTTTTCTGCGGGTTGTCGCATTGCTCAAAAATCTGACAACAGTGCTTTTCTCTTCCAAAAGCAGAAATGAGAGTCGGGGTTTGAGAAGCCCGTTTTGGTTTTTTTACCCTTTGGTTTGTGGCTACAAGAGACACTTTTTTTTGGGAATAAAACGCCAGCAGAGGGCACTTGGTGAACGATGTTCTGTGCAAGGTTCCACTTACCCAGGGACAATATTCCAGCTGTGTCACAGCTGGAACGTGGGGCAGCTCTGCAGGGCAGTTTTTTCTGAGATTTTGGATCCATACGGAGAATAAAACAAATATTTTTCCTCCTAGTTTCACAATAATAGATATGACATCCAATTCCATTGGAATGAATGCATTTGTCCTGTTGTATTATTTCTTCAGCACAGTTATTTATCCCCCTGAAAATATAGTAGCAAGTACACATCAATTAAGCTCCAGCCCCTTCCTGTGGTACAGATATCTCGGAAAAAAATTAAGAAAAGTGTAGTATAAAGTCATGAAGTTACACGGTGAGGTTAGGGGTTTTTTTTGATTGGGATGGATTTTTGTTTTCTTTTGTTTTCTTGTTTGGATGGTGTTACAGCCTAGTGGTGTTATGGCCAACATGACTGAAAATGAAGGTTTTTTGGGAAGGACTTTTATCAGGCCTAGAAATATCCCTGGAAGGAAACACACTGTTTCTTGAAGTGTCTATGGCTTGCAAGCTAGCAGTATTTTATATGTGAATATGCATTTACTTATAATTTTTTTTTCAGAGTGAGAACTTAGATAATCCTCCACCTGCAAATAATTAAGAGTTGCCTGCATTATGGTGCTTGAGTCTTTTGTTTTACCTGGTTTTCTTCTTCCTGTGGCTTCAAATGCCTGAGGGGAAGCTTGCTTATTGAATGGGTGAGCCTTAGCCCTCAGGAGAATCAAGGAGCTGATATTTGGTTATTTTCTCCAGGGTGATTCCAGTGGTGGCCAACATCTCTGCAGAAAGAGAGAGGGTAAGAGAAGGGACTAAACTGGGACTATCCCAAAAGCTGAAACAGAAGTTGCAGTGAAGATTGTGACACTGACAGCAACGTGATTTCCTGCTGCATATTTAAAAATAATCACCTTCCTTGCTTGTTCTCAGTGTTTTTCAGTACTCTTTGTTCAACTTCTGAGTGTCAGGCTATGGAATGACTGTCCTCAGGCTTAGCTGAATTAATGGTGCATATATGCATTTACTTATAATTGTCCCTGCCCAAGGAAGGTATCCCTGCCCATGGCAGGGGGTTGGAACTGGATGATCTTTAAGGCCCCTTCTGACCCAAACCAGATTTTATGATTCTGCATCAAATGTGTCCACATTAATTTCTTGCTGATGTTCTCTGTGGGCCATTTCTGCTGCATCACATGAAACTAAAGGGAGCTGACAGAGGAAGGTATTAACCAGTTAATCTGGCCTTGCTGTAAACTTAGAAAAACTTGATCAAACTAACACCCTGTTGTCTCTTACCAGTGTCACTGTCAAATATTGAAAAAAAAAAAAAAATTCACTTTTACAGCCATTCATAATGTCCAAAGACCTCTTAAAAATTTCTCTAACATATTATCAGCCATATGCTCCTGTCATATGCAATATGTAGGTGTGGCCCACCAAGGTACTGCAAGTGAGAGAAGTGGAGATTACTCCTTAAATGTGTGAATTGTTTTTGTGCTCCTTAGTTTTCAAAGCAATCAAAACTCTGGAAGAACAAGGACCGTGTGCTCCTCACATTCTGCACAATGAGGGAACTTTCAGGACAGACATTTCCTGTGTCATCACCCCGCCAAGGAGGGACAACTCAAGGTCTGCTGGTCACTCAAACCTTGCAGGAAATTGCAATGGCATTTGTAGATAACCACTGGGAATGGCATGAAGCATGGCTCTGGGAAAATGTAATAAACAGGGGCATTTAAACATCCCAAGTGCTGCTGCAAATCTGAGTCACAAAAAAAAGGAGATTCGTAAACAACATTTAGAGGTCACCCAGGTCCTTTTGTAGTCACACAGCTCCCACTTATCAGTGGAGGTGCTCACGTGGCAGAGAGCAGCACACAGAAATCACAGCAATAATTAAATTTAAAAACAGATGGATGATGCAACAAGGAAATGAATGTTACTTTCCCAACAATAGCACAGTATGTGGACTCATAAAAAGTTTATGCCATGTGAAGCACTTTAAAAAACATGAAAGTGTCAGTCTTTTCATATCATGGCTTTACAAACCAATTTTAATGGGCTTGATTTACAGGTGATAATCTATTAACACCAATGTTTCAGTAACTTTTCACAGCAGCCATAAAAATTGAGTGCTACAACTTTTTTTGTAAAGTTGTTAGAAATTAAATAGTATCTAATCTAGCTCATATGTTTATAATGGGCCTATTACTGAAACCTTTTAGTTCCATATGCAATACACTGGTTGTGTCTGTGTTCTTGTGCAGTTATTAGAAGGGTTTTAGTTTCAAAATACACTCTGAGAAGGAATATGTTACTCCATTTACATGGTTGGACTTCTAATATTTTTCAGTTTATGACCAAGAAATGATGATGCTAGTAGAATAAGTTCCCAATATTGTGTAAAGCAGTAGCTAGGAAGTTTCTCCTGCTGTTGGCACAAAACAAACCCAAAACAAAGTGAGGAATTTTGACTCAGGTTTTTGATCTGTCAATGATGTCAGCTGGAAAAAATTGCATTGCTTCAGCTTTCTCCCCCTAAACCATGAATGACTCTTTCCCAGCACTGCACAGGGATGGTGTTGGGAAGCTCCTTGAATTTATAAAAATGCTTTGAGCTGCCTGCATCAAAAGGGCTTTGTATGGCTTGTCACTGGGAAAATGCTGCCACTGAGATTTCTATATTAGTGTCTTCTGGGTTTAGAGCAATTGGGAAGTTTGCCTCCCTTCTGTGCCACAAAGAGATTCCTGTAAAAGACTCTGGTTTGGGGATGAAATTGCAAGGTTGCTTTAGCCATGCAGGTGTTACTGAAATGGATTTCCTCTTGTTTCAGTTTTCTTCAACTTTGTTGGAGGGTACTGTGGAAAAATGACAGCAGAAAACTTCTTTATTCCATCAATAAAGGTTCATCTGGGCTGGGAGCACAAGAAGGACCCTGTACTATTGCTCTGCATTCCTTAAATGCAATTTTAAGACTATTTGCATATTTGGTTTTGCAATTTACATAACCTATTTACATTACATCTTCAGTGACCTATTGTGGGAGTCTTTGCCTCCCATACCAGGCGTTCCCTTCCCAGGAATCCCCTGTGAAAAGTCTGTGCCAGGGTCAGGAACCAGGAATGAGACCAGCGTGACTTGCTGGGTTCAGTCTTCAGTTGTTTATTATTTCTTTATCACAGTTCAGAGCCTCAGATGACAGCAGGCCCTGCACCCTTCAGTGCCAGGTGCCAGAAAGACACAAAATGGATGATTCCAAAGATCCTTATACAGATACTTTATCCAATTAGGTTTTACAACCTACCTAACGCGTAGNCTACCATATACATTAACAAAACTCAACTTCTCACAAAGTCCTGGAAGCTTTTTCCATGGCCAAAGACTGAAAGCTGTGCTCTCCTGAGAAATAAAACATCTCAGGACAGGCACAGGAGATATTCCTGTGTCCTGGATTCCCACAACCTACCAGTACCTGGTGGGCAGGGATGCCAGTGGAGCAGGGCAGGTGAAAAGAAGCCTCCTCCAGTGTCCTGGGGAATTACTTGGAGGAGGACTGGAGGCTGGGGGAGGCTGCTGCAGGTGGCTCTTGGAGTTTCTTCTGTCCTTTAGCACTGAGCACAGCCCTGCTAGGGCTCCTCTGGGTCCTTGCAGCTCAGTTCTTGGCTTGGTCTCTCTTTCCCATCTCTGGCAGAAAAGCCCGGCGCAGCAATTTTTGGCAGGCAAAAAAGATTGGTATCAGTAAGTGTATGTCCTAGGTTATAATGTAAAATATTCCAGAAGGTCTGTATTCTATCTCCATCTTCATGAACTGTTAAAATTAGGAGGGGCAGTGTTTTCCTTGCCTCCTCCCCCA
>VXBU01003344.1:593329-624345 GCA_013400315.1 Bombycilla garrulus | reverse complement strand
TCAGCAGAACCATCTGTCACTCCAGGAGCACTACTGGAGCCACCATTCCAACTGGACTGCTACCAACACGCTGACTGACAGGATGTCAGGTTGTATTCTAACTGTCAGGGTTTGGTTTTTTTGTTCAATACTACATTTTCTAATTTTCCTATTAGGTTGTAGTTTGTTGGGGGTTTTTTGTTGTTTGTTTTAGTTTATTTTGTTTATACATATTAAAGAACTGTTATTCCTATCCTCATATTTTTGCCTGAGAGCCCCTTTTAATAATTTGGAGGGAGAGGGTTTACATTTTCTATTCCAAGAGAAGCTCCTGCCTTCCTTGGCAGGCACCTTTCTTTCGAAACCTAGACAGTGTAATAACTAGGAAAATGCTGTGAACCTCCTTCTCCCCCTCCCCTTCATCTTCATTTGTTTCCTCCAGATCCTCATTCTTAGAATTCTTGCTCTTAAGGAAACAGGAACTGCGTATGGCACTTCTTGTGCCATACCCTGAGTGTACTGTGCATAGTGGTACATTTCTGATAGTCCTTTCTTCTCAAGGGGTGAGACAGAAAAAGAATTCAGAAAAAAGATGAGAAACAGTAATTATAAACTAGGTGTGGGAATACTTTTGTTTCAGTTGGGGGTTTTTTGTTTGTTTTTTTTGCTGTTTCAGCTTTCTTTCGCGACTTGTCAAATGTCTTTCCATACTCAACAAGTGTGGAAAAACCTTTTTAATTCCATGTAAAAGTGGAGAAAAGTGCTGCTCTTAGTATGCAATTAGTATAAGCTAAATCAGCATCCACACAGTGCCTGTTGATCTAGAAGGGATAAAAGGCAGAGCTGTGTGACTGGTGTGGGGAGGGGAAAGGGAGGAACTGGGGGAAGAGGGAGAAGTTTTAGATGTCTTATGTACAGTGTAACTGGAAGGCACCTGGGATGAGATATAAACCCAAAATCTGGCCATAATTTAGAAAAGAAAAGCTAAGAGGAAAGGTTTAAGGAAGAGGAAAAAGCTAAAGGGAAAGCAGAAGAGAAGGGAAAGGAGAGGAGGATGTCGTTACAGCCAAGTTACACCTGCACCTCAAAAAAAAAAAAAAATCCATCTACCTTGGCTAGAAGATGTGGCCTTGTCTTTTTTTTGATGTGGCTCTCAGTGCTATGATTGAGAAATTTTATAATTCCTGTCTGGGTTGTTGCTACATACAGCACTATGTGGGAATGCAGTTAGCACAGCTAGAGCAAATTATTTCAGGATGCGCTGTTTCGACATCCCTTTGCCTTGTGGCACCCTTTGCAAAGAGGAAAGTTTGCTCCTAAAATGCTCCTGGTTTGTTTCCAAGTGTGACACAGAACATGGACTTATAAATTAGCTACGGTTTGAAGTCCTTGCTCCTGACAGACTGGTTTTTTCCTGGCAGCCCTCTGGACAGGGGCACTGCTGGCAAGGGAATTTGTCTCTAGTCTCTCTCTGCCTGCTGACCCATCAGAGCCTTGTCTGGACACGTGGGAGGACCTGTGTCCTCACACACAGCTGGCACCAAAATGCTGAGATTCTTTAACTGAACTGTCAGCTCTGGGGGGATGTAGAAAATGTGTAGATGTGGATCTGAAGGACGTGGTTTAATGCTGGACTTGGCAGCACTGAGTTAAGTGTTGGACTCGATCTTTTCCAGCCTCAACTATTCTGGGATTCTACACTTCCTGAGAAATGCTGGGCTGCTTAAGTTGCTGGACTCTTTTTCCAATATCCTTAAGAATCCTTGAGATGAGGGCAGGCAGTCCAGACTTTTAGGGCCACAAAAGCCACACAGATGTTATCTTTTAAACCTTCTGATTGAAGAGGAGCCTCTCTAACTATAGGAACAACTGGAATACAAATAAAGAACTCTTACAGACCAAGTGATTGCTCTCGTCAGGGTCTTTTGTTTCATTTCAGGTTTTTATTTATAATCAAATTGTGTCTTGAAAAATACACAAAATCTGAGACAAACATTTGGAGGGTGGGACACAAAAAGAAGTCACAGTATGTACAATCCTTATATTCAAATCTCTCTGCTGTTCCACTGAGCTGCTCTGTGCACAGGGTAGCCAAATATCAGCTGAGCTTCACTGCAGCACCAGCACAGGCCGTGTGGAGGATTTTGTTTTTCTTCCCCACCATGGGGAAAGGACCCTTGGTTAAGAAATTCAAAGGTAACTGTCTCCTTTGCATTCATTTTAAGCTCTGATTTTTTTCTGTCTCTTCCCTGCAAAAACAATCTTGTCTCTCCATTGGAAAAAAAAAATAGGTGCAACAGTTCCAAAATCAAAGTGACAAGCCATCCTCATGAGTCATTCCCCCTGCCCGAGGGCTCAGCAGCGGGGATGTGTTTATCACTGCTGATCACCAGTTCTGTTCTCTGGATGCTTTTCGGTTGTGAAACAGGGTAGTTGCAGTACTGGCCTGAAATAAAAAACTTCAGCACTTCCTCTACATTGTTTGTATGCAGGATCCTTTCTCCCCAAGTATTGCACAGGACACCTCTGCTACCTGAATTGAACATTCCTAGAAATAAACCCATTTAGTTGGCATAGGTATTAGTTATGATGATTCTGATGAGCTTTTAAATATTTTTTTCCCCTAAAAAGGTACTGTTTTTAAAGAAGAAACATTGTCACAGTAACGATTTCTCATTGCACAGTTCCAGCTTAAGAATCCAGCTTTGCCATATTTCATGACAAAAAAAAAAAAAAAAAGATAATACTGAATTCAACCTTCTGATTTTTTTGCTTTATTTAGCAGTGGATTTTGTAGTAATACATCACTTCCTTCCTCTATGTGGATATTTTATGAACTTCTACCCTCTTTCTCAGTCAGCTTCACACTTCTGCTGAAGAAAGACTACATTTCTTGTGGAAAAAAAGGGTTCTTACTGATAAGCTGTATGACGCTTAGGAGTGAAAACAAAAGCTGAAGTTCCACATAATCAAGTTTCACAGGGTTTAAATCCTTACATTTCACAAAGTGGGAGTGTCCTCCTACTTCCACTTTGTCTGACAGAGAGGGTAGTTACCCCCACGCCTCCTTTCAGTTGTCTTGAAGGACAGATGAGAGGCAGAAGACCTCACCAGGATCAGCTGTCACCTGATCCTGGAGTTCTGTGAGCCTTTTATCCTGTCATTAAAGCAAACCCACACAACCCAAAATAAACTGTATATCCTGGCAGCACTAAAACTGGCCTCCGAGAAGCAAATGCAAAAGCAGACTTGCCACCTCAGAGTTTGGCTGCCCTTGGTTTTGTGGAACACCAGAATGTGGGACTTAAGCACCGAATGCTTGGTGTGTTCTCAGCTCTTGGTGCTTCTTTCCCGTGGCTCTGGAGCAGGTGTCACGCTGACCCCACAGACCTGTTCTGCCCAGAGGAGTCCTCTGGTGAGGAGAACTTCCCAAAAACAAGGCTGGCTTCCCCTGTTAACAGTGCCAAAGCCCCAGGGGGTCCAGGAGGAGGAAAGAGAAGGGAAGCATAGCCAGACATGGCGCAACCGTGAGGCTTCCGGAGGGAATCTGATTCTGCTCTGAAAAATTAAAAAAGAGAAATTCAGCGTGTAAAAGTGATGGCTTGACAATGAAGTGTATTAGAAGTTTGCATGGCACATTTTACATGACTTCATTGATGGAGGATTGTTTTTAAAACAATGGATTTTGGTTCGTTTTCAAAATTCTCCTTTTGTGTGTCCATACAGAGTCCAGACAAAATCGTCTCAAGGTATGGGGACAAATAATTTTTTCTTTTTCATAGAAAAGGTGCAGAAACTCAGCAACAATGAATGCAACTTTTCTAGATGACTGAGAATCCTTGTTTAAAATCCTGACAGAAAAGCAACAACCAGCCAGCTGGTTAGTGGGAGCTGTCCCTACCCGTGACAGGGGGGTGGGAACTGGGTGATTTTTGGGACGCCTTCCTACCCAAGCCATTCTGTGATTTTAGGGTAAAAATACATTTTCATTCTTCCTAATCAGGGCCTGAGGCAGATGTTTGGATTAAGAGTCCATAGATAATGGTAATAAATATTAAAAAATCTAGGTGACACATACTTTAGGTGACACATACTTTAGGTGACAGCAGCAGTGTGTGCCACTCTTGGTACAAAAGCCACGACAGGGACACAGGGCACAAATTACCCTTGACAAAGGTGATACCTTCAACCTGTGCTGATGTAGCACACAAGTAGAGAGAGATTTTCAGCCCTTGACTTAAAAACAAGGTAATTTTTTCCTGTAAGTGTTCCAAGTCCTTCTCTGTGAAGAACAGGCTGTATATTGGTTTTTATGCACCTGAGGGCTGTTCCTATTGCTGCGGTATCAGCTGTCAGTATCTCACTGTAGTTAATTTATCTTTAACCCTGCCCCTGGAAGGAGTTTGTGACATTAATGTGTAGAGAGCAAGTAAACATCAGGTAGTCCTCAGAAATGCTTTGAGATAAATGTAGGGTTATAACAACAAGCCTCCTGGCCTTTTGTGTCTTCTTCCAGGCCCAGGCCATTTCATTTTTCCCACAAAAAGCATTAAATTGGTTTTATTGACCCAGCAGGAGTCTTGCAAGACACTCAGAGTGAAAGTAAACTTTGGCTCTTTAAAGTAGTTGGGAAAAATAATCCATGCAGTAAACAGAGAGATATGTAGCCATAAAGAAACAGATGAAAATTGTTTTTGTTTAACGAAAAAATAGTATTTGTTGATGTGGTTGACTGTGAAATGTGAGAACTGTTTCTGTATATAATGCCTTTGTTCTCAGTAGGTCATTTTTAAATTTTTCTACGTCCCTTCTGAAATAACAGCTAATATAAAACAGATTCCCTTTCTCTCTTTCTTAAGAAATTGCTGGAAATAAAACAAAAGGGGGGAGCTGTGGGTGATGATTTTCTTCACAGGAAGCTGACAAGGGGAAATATATTTTTCCTTTTTGCAAAAATTTACACTTAAAAAATTAGGCTTTTGTTTTTTCCTCAACCCCAAATCCCTCAAAATCGTGCAGTACAAGAACCATCAGGTGTCAAAGGTGTGTGATTCAGTTTGTACTCCTATAGCAAAGTGAAACACTCCCCTTCTTGTACTAAAAATTTATTTGTTTTTCCTCAGTGAAAATGCCTTTTCATTATAAGAAATAGTTTATCTTTAGGGGTATTTGTCAGGGAGGTTTTGGCTGAGTCAAACATATATACAATTATGACATTTAAATACAACCCACTTACATTTGGTTCTGAGAATCTTCCACAGCTTCTGCATTAAGAAGTTTGACCCTCAATAACTTCTGATTTCTTGTGGAAGGTAAAAGCTGGAGAGATTCTAATTCCTGTTCTATTTGCCTTTATAAAGTAATGTGAAAGAACATAATACCATCTTGAATTTAATTTTGTGTTTTTTAAAGACCTTTAGGCCAGCTAGACTACCTATCTCAGGTCTAAAAATGGATATTTTCTGTATTTTTCAAGTTGTTTTTTGCTCATTGGGCACAATAACTGTTGTTTTTTGATTTGGTTTGGGGTTTTTCTGTTTGTTTGTTTTGGTTTTTTTTTTTTCTTCTGTGTGATCAGGAGATAAAACACTGGAACATTTCTCTTTCTTAGTTTCTATTTGAGTTTATTGCAGCCAAATCTGTCTGTAACGTTATAGCATGGCTGAACTTACCATGTTAAATGTAACATAATAATTGCTATGTAAAGGATAGCCCCACTGAGTAAAATAAAAATTGCTGCTGTTGATTTTATATGACAAAGTGGTTTAGGGCCAATGCCAATTTAAGATTTTGTAGCGCTAATAAGAATCATTTGTCTTGCAAGGAGGATTTTTAGGGAAGAACTTACTGACAGTGGTATCTAGAAGATTTGAATTTACTCCAGAAGTGTTTACAAATGACGTTGCTGTAGTGACTTCTCTGTAATGAATAAACCTCAATAATAACATCTGGACTAAATTGTAACATTGCCTTTGGATGAGATCTACCTTAATTTCCCAGAAGAGCTTATGTGGACTCATTAATCATGTAATTTTTTAAAATATTTTTAAGATCTCTTGATCTGGTATTTTAACTTTAGAACGACCTGAGAGGAAGTTGTAGTTAGGCGGGGGTTGGTCTCTTCTGCCATATGAGAGGAAATGGCATTAAATTATGTCAAGGGACATTCAGATCAGATATTAGAAAAAAAAAAATCACTGAAAGAATGGTTACAGGCACTGGGATAAGTTGTCCAGGGAGCTGGGGGTGTCACTGTCTCTGGAAGTGCTCAAGAGGCCCCTGGATGTGGCATCTGGGGCCGTGGTTTGGGGTTGGTGATGGGGCTGCATGATCTCAGGTGTCTCACAGCCTTGATGATCCTGTGATTTATTAATTCCAAGGTCATTTACAAAGGCCTTGACTCCCAGAACCAAGTGGCTTCTGTCACTTGTTTTTTACTGGTTTTTCTCATGCCTGCACTGGTGAGTGTCTCTATGGACTTGAGACTCCTGGCACGTCAGCATTCTCCTCCCTGCAGTCTGTGTCTGCTCAGTGATGGGATGTTTTTCCCCGTATTTTGCCAGGTTTAGTGAGAGAGAACAAGCGCCCCCAGTTTATTGGACTTTCTCTATTCAGCACTTTTTGCCAACCTTGAAAATACAAAATAAAGCACAGGATAATCACTCAGACACTTAGCAAGTTAAGGAGTGTTGCCTTACCAGAAGGGGAAGGTGGGTCCTCAATCCTAGGTGCATCTGGGAAAAAAACCCACAATAATCAAAGTTAATTGTTTGAGCCTAGAACTTTTTCTGTTTTTCTGATAATTGATGTAAGGGTTAATGTTATATTTTTTTCTACATTTGTCAAACAAACTGAAAGTTTAAGTATGATCACAGAATTATATCAAAGACACCTTACTGCTCCCAAAATTTAGATGATGGAAACATTTTGATTCTGCATTTTCAAAACATCTTTTTTTTCACTTTGAAAACCGCAAAACATTTTGCTTTTAAATTTTTTGAACAAATGTTATTTCACTTTACATTTTGAAAACATTTATCTCTTGAGAATTACGTGCATTAAAATAAAGACATTAAAATGTTTATATTATTTGAAAACATTTTTTTTCTATTTTAAGCAGAAGTAAATCTATGTGGTTGAGCATAATGGAAGTTTCCAGCTGATTTATTCAAGAAGACCCCTTAAAAATGTATGCCTTTTTTAATGTGTACCCTTATTTTTTTTGTTTCCTTTTTCAGTTTGTCAGCTGGTCAAACTCAGTGCCTCATCCTTCAGGTGGCTATACTTGTAGGTAGTTCAAATATATTATCTCAGTTGTTTGGCATTATTCAAACATGAGTTATGGTCTCACTCATTTTCCTAAGTAAGAAAAATAATAATTCTTGTTACATCTGTCCAGCCATGCCACCAGACCCACATGTTCCAGCTGCAAGGGAAAAGGAAATTAGCACCTGGCTGTCATTCCTCTGGAAGGGTCTGTGACCTGGACTTTGGATCCAACTGCCAGAGATCAAACTTCTGCTTCACAGACCCACGTGCAAACAGTGAAACTAACTCTCCTGTTCCTCCGGGGCAAAGTGGATCAAGGACAGTACAAACCCATAAATAACCAAATGCTTAAATCTGGGGGCAATATTCATTAATGTTTCCTCAAAGGGAGGATGAAGAGGAAGGTGCCTTGCCTTTAGGAGTCCTGAAGTGCTGAAGCTTAACAAAGAGGATTCATCTTTTCTTTCTAATATATTCTTCCAACAAAAGCAAGGAATAGATTGAAACTGAGTGAAAACTTGCTTTAAAATTGAAGTAATCCCTCCCAGTGATTGCATATGTTTTATCAACAAGAAATGGTGCCCTCTACTCGCTCCTCTATACTAAAAAAATCTTACCTGATACATTGAGTTTAATTTTAGATTTCTTTGTTTCATGGTTCTCAGTCTGTCTGAAGATGCAGAAATACTCAGCATCATCCACTAACTGAACATTGGAAATCTTTAAGGAGAGGTTGCCATACTTCATCTGGTCCAGAAAAAGACTGGTTCTGCCGTGGAATTCTTTGTCCTGGCACTCCAGTGAGTCCCGCCCTTTCCAAAAGTGCACCACCCTCTCGGTGCCAGTCTGCCAGTAGAGCATTGACTTGGAAAGGATCAGCTCTCCAGGAGGGGTGGTGGTGCAAGGCAAAATCACAGTTTCTCCTACGAATGCATGGCACGTGGTGTCCAGCTGGCCTGCAATAAAACCCAGACACTTCCATCAGCGTGCAGCAGAGACAGGGGCACCAGGTTTCCTATAATTTGGCTTCACCACATCATTATTGCCTCTCTCCCTCCCAAGTCCTCCTGTTTCCAGCCAGGAGGGCCATGTGTGCTCAGAGCCCAGCCAGCTGTGCAGCAGGACAGATGTTGATGTGTGCAATTTGCCTTCACTTTGTAAGTGTGGCTTTTGCTTGAGCTTGTTTCCTCTTGTCCCTTTAGCTGGTGATTTTTCTTCCAGCTTTTGGGGATCTCAGTCTATGGGATTAGGTGTCTGATTTGACTTTAATTAATAGGTCAGTTCACAAGAGGAAAAGGGGATGCAGGGAAGTGGGAGTGGGCAGATATGATTGAACACGTTCTGGTTTTGTAGGAAGTCTGGCTGAAAAAAAAGGAGAACTGTGAAAACAGTGCTAGACCAGGAGAAAAATCACGGGTGAGTTTGGTCTCCCGCAACTCCCGTAATTTAGCTAGCAGATCATGATTCCCAACTTGTAAACAATGTGCTGGGGGCTCTCATCCCCCTCTGCAAAATCTTGCAAAGGGTCTGACAGAAAAGGATTTTTTTCTGCAGCTCTGGCTTGCTGACCCCTGCCAGGCGGTCTCTCATATTCTTTGGTGTCCAGCAAAAGAAGAGTCTTTCATTCCCACTTTGGATAAATGATTCTTCCAAGACCTTGGGGAGATTTGGTGGATGTCCCTGACATCAGGCAGAGGTGTCACCAACCTTCCCAACCAATTCTAGCACAGGCAAGAGCCAGGATGAAGGTGTCCTGCAGCTGGGCAAACAGGCAGAGCAGGCAGCCAGCTGCACCCCACTTACACACACTGTTCCTTTAATAACTTTGATGCCAAATATTTCTATAAATCCTTCCAAGTTAGCTGAAAACATATACTAAAACTTGCAAAAATGGGTGAGTCTGCCACTATCATGTAGGACAATTCCTATCAGATTGCAGTGCTACATTTTCTAGGGAAAACTAGGTTATGGAAGAAGGTTTTTATGTATTTATAAAGCATGAACAACTACATATTTCCAGCACAGAATGTGGGCTTAAATTAGCACACTGACCAAAACCTACTGCATAAAAAAATATTCCAAATTAAAATGCAGATTAATTAATTTGGAAGACAAAGTTATTCCCAGCATGGAGCAGAACAAAAGCAGCGTGAGTCTGTGACTGCACCAAAAAGAAAAGCTAGAATTCACTGTGAAACAGCTTAAACTGCTTCCATGGCCAAAGTTCTGTGAAGCATAAGGAGCAAGTAATTAGACTCAATATTGAGATAAATATTCTTGGTTGCAGTGGGGTCATTCCTGTGTTCCTGGCTTGCATCAGCTCTCCACATATTTCAGGCTAAATACCAAAGAGACTCCCAGTTTCCCCTTGAAGTCAGTGACATCAGCCATGGCTTAGCTTGTCACATGCTCAGGCCTCTGTTTCCGTATCAATCGGCCTTCTTTGGTGTCACACCGTGTTTATCCAGACATGAAAGCAGAAGGAAAAGCATGATCCAGACAGCTGCATCTCAGAGCCAAGTAAATGTCTTCAGTTATAACTCTATCACCACACATCTGCTTTTCTTTGGCATTCAGAGTTTTCAGCTGAAAATCCCAGTCCAATTTGCCCAACAATGTCGACTTTCAGCTGAAAAAAACCACGCATCCCAAGAGTTTTTTCTGGTTAGTGGTGGAAGGAGAATCCCCTTGTTGTGCGGAGAGCTGAGCCATTTGGTCATTATGCTTTGGCCATGACAAAAAGTTCTTCACAGGGTGATCAGACCTGGGAACAGGCTGCCCAGGGAGGTGGTGGAATCATCATCACTGGAGGTCTTTAAGGAGAGACTGGATCTGGCGCTCAGTGCCATGATCTGGCTGACAAGGTGGTGTTTGGTCACAGGTTGGACTTGATGATCTCAGATGGTTCTAAAAGATTCTGTGGTTCTGTAACTTTCAGGAGGTATCAGTTGCTGACCAGGTTTTGTTTCTCAAAGGGCACTTGAATTTTAACAAAGCTCAGCCTCCATTGTACCTCCACTGTACTGTGCCCTTCCTGCCCCAGCACCCTACAATCGTCACCCTACAACCCCCAGGCCCTGCAATTAGTGACACGCCCAGGCAGGGCCACCAGCTGTCCCCAGCACACCTGGAGGGAGGGCAGGGAGCAGCCTGAGCCCCTTCCCTGAGCAGTTTGGGCTGGGGAAGGGCTGTGTTCAGCAGTGTCCCTGCGGCAAGGCCATGTGTGAGAGCAGATTGTGGCTCTGGCTGCGCGTGGTCAGGAAACCACAGCGGGAGATGAGTGTGCCTGAGGCTGCTGCAGGGGTTGGTAGGCACGGGAAGGAAGGAGCCTCCAGGAGAGGAGGGAGTGAGACTTTCCTGGTGGGAAAAGTCCTGTCTGCAGGGTGCTGTGAGGGGAGAGAGTGCTTGCAATGCATGGTCTTGCACTTGGAGGAGGAAAAGATGATAAGCAGAGCTTGTAGCTCTGTTCAGAAAAACAGGCAGTAAGGATTTTCTTAACGAGCAAAAGAGGGAGAACGGGTGTGGGTCCTATCTCCTGACTATGGACACCTGTACATTTGATACTGGTTTTGGAAGTGCCCCTGTTTGCTCTCGATTCTCTTTCTGAAGATGGAGGACACCAGTACTCGGCACATTGAGCCACTCCCTTTCCTCCATGACAGGGTGCACAAACCTTGTAACACTCCTGAGCACTCCATAAACACCCACAGGGCTCAGCCCACCCTGCCCTCACTGCTTCCAGCTGGTAACACCAGGGCAGGAGGAGGAAAAAAAAAAGGAGGCACTGCTGAAGCTGGCTAGGATAAGAGCAGGTGACTGAAATCTGCTGTAATGAGTTATTTAATCAGCACACAGCTGCATGAGCTCTTCTATAGATGGGGAGAGCAGAGCTCTGGGGGCAAGTCTAGTGCCTGTCCTTACAGAAGCCAATCTTGAGAAGAAGAGTAAAGTCATGCTGAGGGCTGGTGACGCTGGTAAGCTTCCCCCTGAGGCTCTTGCTGCAGCAGGAGATGTGGAACCAGTTTTCCTGGCCAGAAAACTGAAGCAGCCTTGTGGTGGCAGCTGCTGCTGAGGTATGTGAATCATGATTAACAATACTCATCTACCAACTAAGCTTTGCACGTGGAAGGGGCAGTTGTCCATCTTAGAGAAGGTGACTGTTGCCCCACAGCTTTCACTTGCAGTTGTGATGCTTGTGATGTGTTTATTTTGTGGATTTTTTTATTTTTAATGTTATGTGTTTGAAATATTGCTGAAATGTTAAGATGAAGTTGAATGGGGCAATTTGACCAATCTGTAAGATTCCTGTAATCCTGCTTCAGCAATCAAAGTGTGGTGCAGTGAAGCTCTTGAAGATTGGGCTCTTTTGTTCCCCCCTTCTTTCCCAGGTGAAGTGTAGCACCCCTAACCACCACAGTGTCTGGGAAATGTGAGTCACTTCTGGGCAAAAAAGGAGTCCTGACCACACACAGAGGTCTTACTGCTGCTGACTTCAAACATCAATAAGGAAACCGCACCTTGTATAAAGTTCTCCCAACAACATGTACTAGTTTATCCCTTTTCATAGGGAAGATGGTATCTAATTCATATAACGAACTTTGCTAGAACTGAGCAGATGCAAGATGGTTGGGGGCTGTAAAGGATGAGATTCCAAGTCATCTTTAATATTATGAAAATGCTGGGGCATTTTTTTTAGGATGTGGCAGGATAAACTTTATAGGTAAAGGTTTATGGGTCTGAAACATCTTAAATTTGAAAACCACTTCTTTTGGATAAAGAGGTTTATCTAAGGGTTATAACCTGTACTTGCAAACCTTGGACTGTGATGAAATAGATGCAAAGCATTCATTTGTTCTGTTTTGCTCCAAGATCCTGCTTGCAGCTTGTGTGCTCGCCTGTAAATGCCTCTGCAAATTCCTAGGTGTGCACTGTGGTATATTTACCTCCTGGCAGAGAGGCAAGCAGTAAACAGGCAACCATCCAGAGAGCAGGCTCCCTAATGAGAAGGAGAGAGAAGAGAGAAAGGTCAAATGCTTTGTTAAAATGCTAGAGCAGAGATCAAAGACCTTTTCTCTGGTGCAATTTATGCCATCTTTCCCCTATCTCCCTTATCTATGAAGGTAATTTGGATACGAAGCTGGATGAGTTAGAAACCCTGGCTTGTTTTGCTATCTAGTCGTGGTGTGGATTTTATTTCCTGCCTGTGGAACTGAGGTTTCTCAGTGTTCATGATGGGATAAGGCTTCATTTGCCAGCACCAGACCTGTACTTCCCTCTTGCCTTCACGTATAGACAATGTTAATTGCATCTATACTGTCATAGTTTGATCTGGAGATTATTTTCTGTTGGTCATTAAAAGAAATTCCTTCTGCTCCCAAACTTCAGCTGCTTCACAGCCCAAGGAAAAGCATAGCTTACCATTTCATTTTGTGCCTCCTAGCCCTTGGGAATCCACTCCTGTCAGGAGCTTCACCAGACACTTCAGCTGCTACTTGTGTCTCTGCAAAAGAGTGAAAGGCTCTTAATTTTTGTTGTTAGAAGTGTTCCTTATAAGAGAGAATAGGTTATTCACTGGTGCTTCTTTTGCTGTTTTCTTTAATTTTGTATATGTACAACACAGTGTGTTATCATATGATTTCTGGGTATATATCATTTACACCCTGTGTATGTGGATCCACTGTGTGTTTGCATTCTGCACACACTCTTGCAATACAAAGAATGTTCTTGTGTAGGACGGATGTGAGTCACTAGCCCTCAGCTGCCAACCCAGTGAAGGGATTCTTGTTCTGCAGCCAGCTGAGAGCAAAGAAAGTGGAGGAACCTGATGGGGGTTGTATTTATCAGGAGGTGTAGGCACCATCTTACCAACTAACAAATACCACCAAAGCTGCACATCTACCAACAAAATAATAAACCTGTAAGGAAAATGAAGAGTTTCTTTGAGGAGCCTTTTGAATCATGTACTTTCTCAGGAAAAAAAAACAAAACAAAAACAAACAACAAAATGGAGCAGGAGTGGAGATGGGAATAAATGTGGAGTTTGGGCTTTCTTCTTGCCATCCTCATGGGATCTCACAGATTAAAGAGTACAAATATCTGAGTGGCTGCTCCTCTCTGTGTGCTCCAGAGATAATGCTGATGGAGGGAGCAGTGGTTTAGGCAAGGCTCCCTTCCCGCTGAGGAAGCTCTGTGTGGGGAAGGTGCTGGTGCTGTTCTCCTGCCTGTTGCTCCTGGCACAATGAAGCTTCCTGGGGTGACAAGACCCGGGTTTCTGTGGTTTTCCCTCTCTCCTCATGGCCAAGCCCTGGTTATGGATTGTTCAGCAGCCCCTTCCTGAAGCTCAGTGCAAATAACCTGCCATCCTTGGCTTCTTTGACAAAAACAGCGTATCCTGCCTGTCTCTGCTGGACTCCTGTGGTTGCCTCCCTCCCTTGAAGGAGGTTAATGTTTCGGGCATGTTGACCTCTCTTGCCATCCATGTACTGGTGTTGCTTCCCTACTGGAGTTCAGCTTGTGCATAAAGAGAGCAATGCAGGGCTTTAAGGAAGCAGAATTGAACCACAGGAATGCTTCAGATAGGTCTAGCTGGAGCACCTGACCCTTAATTTAGCTTAATTCAGTGCTGTTTAGTTGAAATAACATTTCTTTCTGGTTTGAGCTGACTTAACTTGATGCTCCTAGTACCCTAAAGGAGAGATCTGTTCCTGTCTGTTCAGTTGAGCTGATGTAAGATGTCTCATGCACCATGTGGATAAGCATGTAAAACACTTTCTATTTGATATTTAGTTTTTCTTATTTTCCATTTCTGGTTTAAACAGAACGGAAGTTTGGAAGCTAATAGTCTTTTCTTTGTATTTTTTTTCACATTTGAAGTTTGATCCATTTATTGTTAATTTAAATCAGCTGAAGGAATTATTTAGGACAATTTTTTTCCCCCAGAGGTTAAAATAATTAACTGAGTAAGGCTTTGCAATGAATAATCACTTCCTGAAGAATTCAAATGCTAATTAATAACTCTTTAACATGCTAACCTACTTGAAATAACTGTGGCATTGGGTGCAATTAAAATATATTATTAAATTGTAAAATGTATGATTAAATTGTAAGGCATACGATTAAATTGAAAAATTACCATCTTCTTGACAATCTTTGTCATCCAACTTCTGTGTCATATGTGCAAGGCCATTTTTTGAGCATGCTAGCTCAGCCTGCAATCAAGTTAAATTAATCAAGCAGTGAAGTAACCAAATGTCCCCAGTAGAATAGCAGGGCTTTGTGTCCCAAAGCAAATGGATTCCAGTTGTGCCTTTCCAGTGCAGGAGGGATGGGGTGAGAAAGGGTCTAAATGCTGCTGTTTGAGGGCTTAATGCTCTTGGAACGCTAAAACTCTCCCTGTGTGGGGGCCACAGAGTGTGACACTGATATCAAAGTTGCTGTGGACTAAAGTGAGGAAACTGAAGGAACTGAGTTGTTCTTTCAGCTCTTCCACTTCATCTGGCACCAGCCAGCACTGGGCACTGAATGAAGTGCCATGCAAGGTGGAGAAGGCAGCAGTAGTTCTGAAAGGATTAGCCAAAATCACCTGGCAGATGAATGAACGCTGCTGCCAAGGTGGAAACTTCTCACTGTGCCCCGGCAAAGCCTGCTAGCTTAGTCACTGTAATATTTTCAAGTATGTTTTGTTCTCCTCCCTCCCTTGCATGCCTTTGGCTTTTGGAAACAGATTTATGCAAAGTGACTGTTATTGGTGCCCGTAGGAGGGTGAGGGAGAGGCACCTTTCTCCATGACTCTGTGAAATCCCGAGTGTACCCTGAGCTGAAAAATGCCACCTTGCTCTTTCTTACCCACATCAAGGCAATTTTCTGTCATTTCTTTGAAAGCTCTCATGTAACCACAGTAACAGTCCTTCCACCTTTAGGTAAAAGCCATTAGTTAATAGAAAGCTAATGAGTGAGCTTGCAAGTGGAAATTACAGTTGGTTTCTTAGAGAAAGTTTTATGATGTAACAGCCTGTACCGAAACTGGGTGATTACTTCTAGTCTTATCTGAAAGCAGCCTATAAACAACATGAGGCATCATTTACAGGCCTGTTCTATAATTAGTTCAAGGAGAGAGATTTAAGATATCTTGGAGAGGGGTACATGCTGATACACAGTCAAAAATGACAGTGGCTTCCTCTTCAAGGATTCTGGGCTTTGAAATTACCCTAATTTGAAAGCAATCTTCTGGAAGTTTGTGAGTGGTGGCAGTGAGTGTTTCTGTAGCCAGCCTTGTGGCAAATGGGAGTGGGACAGAGCATCCTCTGCTTCCCTGGGGGTCTGCCTGGGGCTTCAGGCTGCAAAATGTGTCCTGGATTGGGATCCTTATCTTCAGGTGCCCTGCTGTGGGTGGCTGGCCTGGTTTGCTTGTTTGTTTGTTTTAGCAAGCTTTAAACTGTTGTAATTCTCTGCGTTTGCCCTTATCTACAGTGCCTTGGGTTGTGTGTGCTCTGTCCAGGCTCCCTGCCTGTGCTCCAGTCAAGCTGTGGGGGTGGTGGGTGGGGTGCTGTGCTGCCTTTGTGCTTTCCTGTGTTTCCCCACGCTGCTGGAATTTCCCATCGCCTGTTTAAGGCTTGTTGTGGGCCACAGGCAGGCTCTGGGGACTGAAGGATTATCAAAGGCATTTCTTATGTGAAAAGATTTTCCCTCTTGGGGATAATAAATGAATGAGTGATGGTGCATGGTTTGCTCCTGGTGGAAAGCTGTAGAATCAAAGAATCATTCAAGTTGGGAAGCACCTTTAAGATCATCAAGCCAAACTGGCAACCCCGCACCACCACTGTGTTCTCCACTAAGCTGTGTCCTCAAGTGCCACCTCAGTGTGTCTTCTGAACACTTCCACAGATAGTGACTCCATCATTTCCCTGGACAGCCCGTTCCAGTGCTTTACAACCCTTAATTTTTTTTTCCTGATACGTAATCTAAACCTCCCCTGGTGCAACTTGAGGCCCCTTCTGGTCCTGTCACTTGTTGTCTGGGATAAGAGGCCAACCCCCACCTGGCTACAGCCTCCTTTAATAATTGTAGAGAGTGATAAGGTTTTCCCCAAGCCTTCTTTTCTTCAGGCTGAACATCCTCAGCTGCTCCTCACCAGACTTGTTTGCTCCAGACCCTTTCCCACCCCTGTTACCCCTTGTTTGCTCCACTGTAACACCTACAGTTACTGCAGCAGCAACTTAGAGCTTCCCTGGCTTTTAAATATATAGCTTTGGTAAGGAGGAATTTGTCTCTGTGTAGAGAAATATGTGAGGAAAACAGGAATTGCAGTTTATAATGGATCACTTTCCAGAATTCAAATATAAACATCTTCCCAAGGGTTTGAAGGAAAATAGCAAAACTCTAGAGGTGTCTGGCCAAAACTGGACTCTGTATGACCTCACACATTTAGCAGACTGGAAGCCTCAGGAAACTAGACTGTGTTCTTGATTTCAGAACAGCCGTTCTGGCTGAAGTAGTCCGTGGCTTTGTGAAATGGGAAGGGTTTGGTGGCTCAGGGGACTGATGCTAAAAGTGGCACGTTTCATTTCAAGTTTCAGGGGGAAGGAAGCACGCTCTTGGTATGCAAGTGAACAGAATTCAACCCTGAGCAAATGATGCTACAGTCTCGTTGGTATTTGGTGGTTTCATGTTAAGTCTGGGCTGATTTGAATTCTCAGTCAGTCAAGATCCATGGCATCTGTATTTCCAGCTGTTATTTCTGAGGAATTTTGTGTCTGCTGGCTCCCCTTGTGTGAAGGCAAATCCAAGAATGAGAAGGATTTTTGTGCTTGTGTTCCAGAGGGACATTGTGTCACTGCTGCCTGTGTGATCAGCAGTCAGGCAGTTTGGCATGACATCTGTCTGTAATTTTCAGTAGTGGGCCCTCATCCCCTTCTCTTAAGACATGCTCTATCCTCTGTGTGAACTTTTGTGCCACGTTGAGCTTTTCAACAGAATATTGCTGCTGTATGGCAGGGCAGTGCCTTTCACCTGCTCTTTTCCCGTTGGAAAGACTCTTTTCATAGGGAGGAATTTCTTTCCTCTAAATCCCTAGCAAGTGTTCCCAGCCCCATCTATCCCCGTCTTGCACGTCCTAAACCCTGCTGGGATTGAGTTCTGCAGATCTGACACTCTGTGACATCTCAGGAAGCACAGCCCATGCTCATGGGTGAAACTTACTCCTTGTGACTAGTGGTGTGTGGTGGGCTCATGCCCTTTGATGAAGCTTCTGGAATGAGACCAAAAAGCTATTGTTCCTTTTTGTAAAGTCCTTCTGACAGCTCCCACAAAAGTTCTTCTTCTTCTCATTTCCTTTTTGCGTTTCTGAGAGTTTCCACTGCTCTTTATCGTCCAGTTCCAACAAAATATTATTTTTTTTCTCATTTGGTGAATAAATTATTCTTCTCAAGAATAAAAATCCCTTATTTCAAGAGATTAGAGTTATATGAAGAAGGCATAGGTGTGTGAGGCTTTACCTTTTAGGAAACTGTAGCCTTAAAGAAGTAGCTCCCAAATGACAATGGAGAAAAAGACAAGGATTCAGCTCAATCTATGTTATGTATTTTTTCTTATTTTGGATGCATTTCCTGCCTGAACATCTGCTTCTGATCTTTCTATATAATGGTTTATTTTACTGCTGCTTAACCTACAGTGGTATTGTAGGCTGAAAAGTTAACATGGAAATAATGATTTTTTTTTCCACTGGCAGCTGTTTAAGCTAACCCTTAAATCAGTGGTATTGCCTGACTCTGGAGTACTAAACAATCAAGCAGCTAAGCTGATCCTTAGATAAATTATGTAAGGAGTCCTGGAGGCATTATTAATTTAACTGGTATCAGTGAAAATATTTGGATTAATACAACACTGACAAAGTGGATGGTCTGGAGATGTAAACATGAGACCTGATTTTGAAGAGTGATGATCTTGTTTGGGTTACTAGCACCACTTTGGAGAGCTTAACTTCTGTGCAAGTGTGTCATAATCTCTGAAATGATTATTTAGCTTTATTACTGCCTGGGATGTGTGTGAGGTTCTTGCTAGATACAAACTGGAGGGAAATTTATTGGAGTAGGAGAGAAGATGGGTAAAATAGAAATAGCTCACTATCCTCCCTCTGGCCCTCTACACATGAATTATGTATTAATTATGTCCCGTGGTAGGAATTCCTGACTACAGCTCTCACAAGGCAGATACAGGCAAGAGGGACTAAAATGGATTGAAATATGTGGGAAGCTCTTGCATGGTGTGGGTGTGGCTGGCAGGTATTTCTCCTTGCTGTCTCATGGCCTTCCCCTCCCACTGCAGTTATTATTTGCCTTAAAGGGCTTTGTGCCACCTGGATTAGAGATTTTCCCCATATAATAATTCTTTGAAATAATTCTGTCCCATTAAAGATGGGGATGGAAGCCTAGTCCTGTTGTTAGTCTGTTACTTGCAGAAACCTCCCCACACCAAAATGTCCCCACCTGGTTTAAATTTCTGCAAATAGTTTTTTGTTCAATTGTTCAATGGGCTGAGCTCCTCTGCTTGCATTGGAAATACCATGATTATTTGAGTTCTTCCTCAAGAAAGGTCAGGGTAAAGGAGTCCCTGTATATGCACAGCTACACGTGTACAGGGATGGTTCAGGCTTCCTGGAAAAGCAGGGTAAAGAGGGTATTGCTGCCTGAAATGATGGAAAGGACAGAGCAGAGCCACTGGCTGCCAGAGGTGATGCAGGATGAGCCTGGAAGTGCTGAAAGAGGCACGTTGTCTGACCTCAGCTCTCTGCCCAACACCTGGGATGGCTCAGCAGCCTCAATTTCTTCCACTGCTCGCAGCTGCTAAGCGTCCAAAGGCTCATAAATGTGATTCCTTTTATCTCTGCGCTCCATCCTGACTGCCCAGTGTCTTGACAGAGTGCAGCTGAAGCACGATAAAACTTGGCAATAATTGAGTTACTGAGCACCAATAAGAGCCCAGGGCCAGGATGGATGGGGCCCTGAGCAGCCCAGTCTAGTGGAAGGTGTTCCTGCCCATGGAGAGGGGCTGGAATGAGGTGATCATTAAGATCCATTAAAACCCAGACCATCCTCTGAACAGTATTGAGCTGCTAAGATTGTAAAGCTCCAAAATGATCAATTTTAAAAGTGTGGGTTTTTTCCTGTCCTGTCTGCAGTTACCTTTCACACTGAGCCAGGATTATAAAACCCCCTTGGTAAAGGTTATCAGCCCAAGGAAGGAAAGAAGAAAACTCCCTCCCTTAAAAGTTTTGAATTCAGGTACTGGATACAGCCTAATCATAAGGGAGAGGGAGAAAGGGAAATTCTGGGGGGAATTTCTTGGGAAGCAGAAGGGAAACTATTTCAGGCTCAAGAGACTGCTTTGAGCTGACAGGATAGTCAATAAAATGCCTTTATTATCTTTTTTTTTTGATGCCTTAGGAGGAAGTGTAACACACCAATGCCAGAGAATTTCTATTCTCCAAAATGACTGTCCAGCCCAATACTGTGAGAGCGGGGAAAATCCCGACCTGCAGATGTTTCTTTTTGCTAGCAACAAGCTCCAAGTTTACCAGTTTCCTTTCCTTATTGTGATTCCTTTCCTCCCTTAGCTGTTTTAGTTTGCATAATGTCTCAAAAAGAGGTTCTTTCTATAAGATGCAATTGCTAGTGATCATATAACAATCCCACCAAGGCTCAACAGTCAGTTTTTTTCTTCCTCTATCAGACCTGTTAGGACAATATAATCTCATCCCTGACTAAATAATTGTATTTATATTTCCTGTCAGACAAGAAGAGAAAGAAAGTTGGACCAAGTTCAGAAAATATTTTTGTTCTCTAGGAGGGAATTAAGTATTCATCAACAAATTGATGAGCCTGACAGGTAAATGAGGCTAATTAGCAGCCTGTGCTGTTGAAACTGCTGCGCTGGATGTGGAAGTGCTGTGAATGGTGGGTCCGAAAATGGAAGTTTGGGGTGCCAGGGTGAGAGCCCATAAGAAACTGAGATTAATATTAATCAAGGCTGGGGTAACTTTGCTTGGCTCTTCCCTGGAGAACAGTGTTCACTTGGGACTGAACTGACAGAGTCCTTTGAGGGTTTGTACACCTGGAAGATAAACCCTGACCACAGCTCCTCTGAGCAAGAGAAACCACCTGGTTCACACTCAGTGTCCTTCTACTCAGCTACAAAATGCAGTTGCTTGAACGTGTTTATAAGCAACTGTTCATCATAAAGTTTTTATAGACCAGGAACAAATCCTGAGGCCAATCAATGATAATAATTAATTCACTGATGTCAGAGCTACTGAACCAAAAGCAGCTGGTCTCTCAAGGAGCATTGCTTTCTTAAAGCCAAAGTGAAGGTGTCTGGGTTTAATTTGAGGTTTGTTTGCTTCCAATTCTTGTAAACAGACCTGCAGCTGCAGTTTGTGAGAGCTTTTTGAGGAGAGAGGAGCTGTTTATAGAATAACTTTTCCCAAGTAATTCATAGTGTGTACCCAGTACCGCTGGTGTGCTGATGAATTATCTCTGATATTTCTGCAGGTTCTGGTGGCACCTTTTTTTATGCAAGGGCAATACCAGATGAGTAAATAATTTAGAAATGGAAAAGTTGCTCCCCTCTCCAGGAGCCCAACTTGGCTTTTTCCATAGATGCCCGTTGTAAAGCACAAAATATTCATGGAATACTTTGTACCAATAAAAAGCTGAAGCACTCTTGAACCGGTGACAAAAATAACACTGAGCTGCCAAATATCGCAGGCTAAAACCTGAACCCTCCTCCCAATGGAATTGCTTTCCTAACCCTTTCTTTTTGAAAATACTTACAAAGCTGAAGTCTAGAGTCTTTTAAACTGAGCTGCTCTGGTGTTGGAGCTGAAAGCTTCCAGTTGTATGGGTGTGTTACAACCATGGGAATATTAATGTCCAAAAGCTTCTGTTTGTCAGAGAGACATGAACAGGATCCCAAGCACAGGCCCTTAAAAATGCCTGTAAGAACTTCATGCTGCTTCTGCTAATTGTTCCAAGTGCAGAACAGTCATACAGAGATGTTTTGCCCAGGTGCTGAAGGACTGTAGACTTTTGGCTTCATAATTGAGGTGGATGTATGTTTTTGGCTGAAGGAAAGTTCTGTAACAGTCAATTTGTGTAAGTAGCAGAGGGAAGAGTGGGGATCATGAGCACTTCCTGCAGGCCCTCTGTTCTGGAAAGTTTCTCAATGTTCTTAAGGCTTTCAGATCTTTTTTAATGTCTGGTTCAGATTTAGTTCAGCCAAATGATTTTCTATCTGGAGCACCCATCTCTCAGGCATTGTGTAAGCATGAGGAGATCTTGTCTCATTCTTGTTCCACCAGCAGAAGAGCAATTTCTGTTATTAGTGCAAAAGCACTTACAGCAATTTTTTTTATCCCTGACTGTAATCACAGCCACACAGGGAGGTGCTGGCTGCTTTTCAAAGTAAGAGGCTTGGGATTTGGAAGCAGAGCAGGGAGCTCCTCCTTTCTTTTGAACCTCTCTGAAAGACCACTTGTGTTTCCTTCCTACTTATGGGTTTCTGCTCAGAACCATGGCATGAGAAAGAGGTGGCATCTCCCCTCCTACCCTTTTCTGACAAAACTGCCCTATTCTTCCCTTGGCTCTGGACATGTAAATTAATTTTCACATTGCCTGCTCTCTCCTTTAGGTCTACTAAACCTACTTAGGGTGTGGGACCTACTGCAACTTGTTTCATTACTGCTATCTGTGCGTGCATCTTGGTAGAAGAGGGCTGTGTATTTCTTTGGCATTTTCTGTGGTGGTTCAGTGCCTTGGCTTTCCTGTTAGAGAGGAGACTGTAGGACTTTAGCAGGATTTTCTTTTTGTGAATGGTCTTTTAAATGGAAGCTCTCCTTGGTTGAAGTGTTGCTCTTCTTGAATTGATAGATGACCAATAGGTCTTGTTTTAAAAAATTCAAACCCAGCTCCTCCCATTCCTGCTCTCCCCTTTCCCCCAGTGAACAGTAAAAGGTCTCTTCCCCCAGAAGAAAGCAAAGGTACAACTTAAGATGAAACAATTTAAGATGAAACCCACAGTTTGTTATGCTGTCACATTTCTTACTGCAATTTCTTCCTGTGACTTCCCTTTCCTATTGCAAATCTGCATTGGCAGCCTTGTAAGCCCTTATCTGGGATAACTAGGACAGAGAATAGAAAATCCAATTCGGCAGCATTACAGATGGTTTTACAAGGGATGAATTTAGAACTGAGAGATAACAGCAGCTGACAAGGAAATGTTTTGCATTGGATGTTGCATTCCCCAATAGATGGGCTGTGTCAAGGGAAGGCAAACTGTTGTTCCATAACTGCTGTGAGAAGAGTGCACAGAAGTGCCTAGAAAGGGCAAACGAATTCTGGCCATGGGTTCTTGGATGGTTCCTGGTGTTAATGCTTTTGCCCTCTAACACAAATTCCTTGGGCTTAAGAGCTAATTTTACAGGACTGTCTTCATTTTGTCTTTTCTCTCGCCTTGAGGAGAGAATCTCTTTGGACTTTTTTTTATCTTCTTGTTTTTGCAAGATTTGTCAAAGGGCTACAAGGGATGTTTGGGAAAGAGGGAAGAATTAAGCAGGTGTTTTGCTTGATCCCACAAACCTTACTTTTCTTAAGAAACCAGGTTGTGAGCTGTTAATTGCATTTTTGTGCGATTGGCTGGTGCTGATCTTTGAGCTGTGATAGAATGGGAAAAGTTAAGCCAGTCCTTGAAGTTATCAACTAAAGAACATGACTCTATGTAAATTTATTATAGCTTCCAAGAACTAAGGGAGGATGCAAGTCCTAAAAGTTACTGACTTTTTAAATAGTCTTTGGTGTGCTCTTCTAAGGTGAAATGGTTCAATGAGAAGAGAGCTTTGGTAATGAACTGTCTCATTACTTCAGAGGATGCTTATTTTGTTTGTAGCCACATAACCCTTTCACCAGTGAGTATGTTTAATACCAGAGAACACAATACTTTATCTGAAAGTAGGACACAGCTGAAAGTAGGCTGGAGAATGAATTATCTGGAATAGAGAATGAAAGCAGCCAGATGCTATCAGGCTAATAAAGTCTGCCCAGATGTCTTGTGTTGCAATAGCATCTGGTGGTCACTTGATAGTGGACAATAGGGTCACCCTGAGGGATCATAGGGTCTTCCTGTGGGCCGTGCTGGAGGTCCCTTTAGATATGGCCCTGGGCCCAAACAAAGTACCTTAACAATGAGTCACTGGGTCAACTGTGTGAGATTCTTTCATAAAGGAAACTTGCTGGCTTTGCAGGCAGCTGCATCTACAGCAGAGGAGCAGCACACGGGTCGCTGCTGTCTTGTCTTTTTTCGAGTTTAGAGTGCACCAAACTAAATCTTTCTCAGTGCCAGAGATGACAAACAGCATCTCTTTAAGATGCTTGTGCGGTTTGGAGCATGTTGGTAAGCAATGACTTGAAAAGCAGGAGCAGCAGTTTGTGCAGAACCACAAGGTTTCATGCTGTGAAAGATCAGCCTGACCTCTTTGTGGTTCTAAGCTTTCAGTATAGGAAATCCCCCTGTGAAAGTTTTAGGTGAACTTAGTTTTGCAGCTTGTTTTCCCTGAAGTGGAAGTTGACAGTGTGAAATGCGCAGACCAGATAAGTCTAGAAATTCAGCAGAGCATTGCAGTGACCCACAGGTGGGTCTTCAGAACTTGCCTTCCCCCAAATGACCGTGCCATTTCCTTTCCTAAACAGCAACATTTACCTTCCCCGGTGTTGCTGAGAGGTCTTGACAGTGCTCTGGCTGAAGCACTACTTGTGTGACGTCTCTCTGCTCCCAACACCCATCCTTACTTCCCTTGAACTCGAGCTCTTTCCTTTCCACTGATTAACACTCTGTGAAATATCTTCTGATGCTATCTCACAGCAGATGTTGTTTGTTTTTTTTCCCCCCCAGAATGATCCAGTACCTGCTTCTGCGAGGGCAGGAACAGGCTGCAGCTCCACAGTTGTGCTCTGCTGTCTCTGGGTAGCTGCAGGAGCTGTTTCAGTCTCAGCGGTGACGCTGACACAAAGCTGCTCTGCACAGTAGCAAGTGCCTGTGGCACATCTGCTTTGGCACCCTCTGAGCTCTTGGCTGGTGTTGTGTATCACCTAGATAACAACTGTTCTTTGGAAATCTAGGAAAAAAGGGGTTGGAGCTCTACAGAGATTGTCTGTGCCAGTGATTTTGGGAATGCTGTATACGTGTATTATACAGCAGCTAATTGCATGATGTGCCTTGGAGCATAAATGGCAGAGAGATGCACTGGTTGTTCCAGCCATGTCAAAAATCAAGGGAGTGTGTGAGTGGAAGTCTGTAATATCACCCAAGCACTCTGGATTCTTGGATATCTCCTCCTGGGATATCAGAGAACCAATGTAATTTGAAGCCATCCATAACTGAGCAGAAGGCTCTGGCTATGTGGAGTCAGGGCCAGTCGTCTCAAATATTTCTCTGCTCATGTTTCCTAGAGTCATGACATAAGCACTGAGCATCCAAGCTATGATAACTTTTAAACTGATTACTCTCAAGCTCCTCTGATATTCTCTGCTTTAGTGATCTCTTAAGGTGCAAATAGACCCAAATCAGAGACAGGATCTGAGCTTTCTCTCATATCATACACATTGAGAAATGTAAAGACCAGTGGATAGCCCTGTTTTCTGTGAAAGCAAGATGTGTAAAATATCAGCTGAAGGAATTGTGTTTCTATATATGTGGGAGATCACAGTTTATCTCTGGATTTCTCTAGTTAAGAATGCCTGCTGCATTTTCCTCAGAAAAGACTACCTTCCTTTACTCTGTTCTTGCACAAAATGTTTAAAATCACAGGCCAAATACTTTTATTTATCCACGTACAGGGTAGAGGCAGGACCATTTCTGGCTGGGCTCTTTTGGCATCTCGTAGTACACTGTGGACATTTTGTATGGATGGAAGGGAATGATGTCCTTATTTGCAAATCTCAAAGTACTTATTAGTGTGTCTTCACTCCAGTCAAACTCTCCTAAAACACAATATTATTCAATGCACAGCTGTTGCTGCTGAAGTAAACAATTGATTTTTCTGCTTTGCCATCAGATTCTAGGGAAGTAGACACTTCCAGGGAGACATCTAACAAAGCTGTATCCAAGAGGATTTTTGTCATTGCAGTGTGTACTTGTAGCCTAGACAGATGTAGCAACTGAGTGGGTCTTCCTGTGGGTGGGAAGAGAGGTTTTCCCTGAACCATCCCTGTTCCCACAGCTGCACTGTGTGAATTGACGTCCTCTCTTACCACCAGCTCTTCATAAAAACCTGTGTTTTCGATGTGCCGAAAGCTTGAGTTCTGAGTATTTGAGATGGCCAGACTTGGGCCTTGAGAAATGACTAAACTTGAGGTGAAACCTGCACAGAAACTTGGATTTGGAAAGGCAGGATTCCTTCTCCAAATTGTCTTCGCTTATTGGTAAAAAAAACCTGATGCATTCAGTGGCAACTTGAGTTGATTGATCCTTGATGGGAATGTGACAATCACCTACTTCTTACCCAAACTGCATCTTGTAACTTCAGCTGGGGCAGTGGGGAGGAGTGTTGGGTGGGACTTCTGTGCAAACTACTGCATCCCTGACTCTCAAAGGAAAAGGGATGTGATGTCCTCAGACAGAAAAGTACAAAGTGCTAATTGATTAAGTATGGCATGGTGCATATTTCACGAGCAGCTGCCAAACGTCTTGAGGCCTCATTATAATGCAGGAAAATGAAGTATTGTGTTTGGATCTTTGGAGCACTACGGAATGGCATTAAACATTAACCATTGCAGCTGCCCTTTCTGCAGACACAAATGTCCATTTTTGGGAATTTGTCATGGAACAAGTTGGTGTTTTTTTTCCCCCTCCTCTTGCTGACATATTTGTAAAAGTTAACTAGTAGTTATTTGGTGTGGTTTGTCCTGTGCTTTAACTGACAGCTGTTAAACAAAGCAGTAGCTTCTGGGTTCAACCCAAGGGAGAAATGATTTGTAGGAAGCACTCGAGGTATGTAAAGTTTACATGATTTCTTTTTGAAGCACTTCCTCAGAGCACTCACGGCAATGTTCTCTAGATGTTAACACACTGATCTCATATTTGCAGTTCAAAGCCCTTACATTCCTGTCCTGCCACCAGATGGGATTTGAAGAGCCTTGTTAGGTTTGTGTCTTTCAGTGCCCCAGACTGTGAGGAACTCAAACCTGACCTCAGTGCTACTAGGACTGTTTATTTAGAGTGGTGAACTAAGAGTGTTACATGTTGGCCTTTTTGTAATCACTCAAGCTGCAAGCCATCTTTTGAGAGATTGAATTGGCAGCTGAAGGACAGTGAATACCTCAGAGCAGCTCTGAAACAGAACAGAGGTTTCAGAAATTGAAGCAATCCTGTTTCTGTGCAGCCGTTCAGGGATGGCAAAATGTCTGGGCCTTGCAGCCTCCATTCTGGAGCCACCCAAGATGAAATATCTGACCTGGCCTAAGCAGAGCAAGACCTGGGGTGTCTCTGATCCACACTTTGCTGGTAGAGAGTCAGTGCTGGGCTTGCCATGATTTATTTGTGTTACCTCCCTGAGCTCTGTCTCTTACAGCTGCTTCATCCCCAAATCCCTGCATTATGCAGGGTACTTTGCAAGGTGGTGGAACCCTGATCACTGAGAATGTTGGACTTTCTGTGCTGACAGGCACTGACCCCCAGGAGTACGCTTTATCTGACCTGAGGCCATGGGGAAAGCTTCCAAAATGGAAAGACAGAACTGGGATTATGGGTTTAAATAGAGTTTAAATACAAGTGTGTAATATCAGATAGTGGAGAAGATAGAGTTTAAAGTTTTAGAATATAGTAATATATATAAAGCAAGATGGAGGTTTTAGGGTGGAGGTTTGTCCTTCTTCACCTTCTTCGTGGGTCTAGGTGATATTGTGTGATTAGATAAAAAAGTCCACATTGCAGGCCATGGGTGGTTGGTTATTGGGTTAAAAGTAAAAATAATTTAGGCAGCATTTCTTAATTGGACAGTTTATCCTTAAAAGGCCTTGTAGAGAGCGAGATAGGACTCAATTTTTAGTTTGTTAGCTTGAAGTGCTGTAGAACTCACAATTTGACACTAATATAGATAAGAACTAATAAACATCTGAGTATGAACAAGAAATACTGTCTCACCCATTTAATCCTGACCCTGGAAAAATAAAATAAGCTGTGACAGATTGGAGCTGAAGTTTCCATTTACACCCCCTGGCGATAACCCTTGACACGAGGACTGTTTCTGAGTCGGAATTTGTTCATGCACCTCTCAACACAGAACAGTAAGAGAAAGTAGGAGCCAAGTTAATAAAAGTGGGTTTTAACCAGGGATATCCTAAGTTAGATCCTTCTCTCCCTTCTGGGGCGTGGGACGTGTCTGTAGCTGGGCTGAGGCAGGGACACACTGCCCGCCATGCCAAGCCAGCAAAGCTGTGCTGACTTGGATCAGCTGGTGCAGGTCACTCTGCAGCTGAATTGAACTGTTCAGCTCCAGTGAAAGCAGTGCTTGGAAAACACCTGTAATAAAATGGCTTCGTTCTGTGACCACCATGAAAATTGTAGCCACAGTGAGGTTCTCAAAAATTGAAATGAACTGTGTGGAGGATCATCTTTGAGGACAGAAGTTTCCCATGAGGAAATTCAAAGATCCCCTAGATGGAACTACCTTACAACCCTGTTAGCTCTTTAATTAGGTGTTTTGCTTTTTGGCTTGAGACTCTAAAGGTTTCATCCAGGCACTTGTGCAGCTCTATCCTGGTGTCATAAAAGGAGTTTGTGCTCAGCAAGGCACTGCTGATTTCCTTGCCATTAATGGATCCCAAGCAATGTTTATGGAATTAGGCTTCCCAGAGTACACTTATTGGATGAATGACAACACTTTAGTACAAACCAACACATTTTTCTGTGTTCATTGCTTCATTCCTCTGCGTCGAGTTAAGAAATAGGGAAGATGTAGTAAAATGTTACAACACAGGGAATTACATAAGTTTTAGTCAGGGATGAAATAAAATTAAATTCTGACCCCTGACTCTAGCTTGGCACAGCTGTCTTGTAGAGGGGACCTTTCCAGGAAAACATTTTGGCCCTAAAGCTTTTAATTTCATGCCCCTGCTCCCTTTCCCAGCAGAGGATTTAAAAGAGAGATGCAACACAACATGGTGACCCCAGAGAGTTTCACTCACATCCTCACATGTTTTTGCAGACTTTCTTGTCAAGAAAAAAGTCCTTCCTCATCTTAAACAAACAAATCATCCTGTAAAAGAATATTGATTTTGTTGTAGAAGACAGTAGAAGCTGTGATAGATTCTACTCTGTAGATTCCATCACTGTGGGCCTTTAGATTCATACAGGGTCATGCTTTGCTGTCAAAAGTCTCAGGAGTGTAAGTACAGTGCTACCTGTAGTCCTGCCAGCCACCAGGAAAACTTGGCTTGCAGCCTGGGTCTCCAGAAGCATCACTGGGGTGATTGAGTGAGGAGTGTGGGGTGTGAATTGACCATGGAACGGCCCTTGCTGGGTCTGTGGTAGAGCTGAACAAGTGGTGACACTCCTGTCTCCATTTCTTCTCACCTTGTGGGTTTCTCAAGTGCTTCTGGGCACCTCCTTTTCTCCCTTCATCACTGCTATTGGTGTGTAAAGACAATGTCTTCCTCTGGATAGTAAACTGCATTTGGGTAAGAAGAACAACTGAGTTTAAGCTGGTCTGCCTCAAAGAGGTAGTATGTGGAGTTCTGTAGGCTCTTGCTTTTCCTGATGTCAAAATAAATCAGTTTTCTTTGGAGAGCCAATGGGAAGGATCTGCTTGGCTCTAGTTCTGATCTCTCTGAGGTGACAGCAATCGTTGGCCTGGCAAGACTATTGATAAAGGAGCTGCAAGCAATTTTGTGTTTACAAAAAACTTCTGGTTCAGAAGTTAAGCACATGCCAGTGTAGAAAATGGCGTGCTCAGAGGTTAGAAGAGAAGCCAGAGTTGGAGATTACACTTAAATGCACTTAGTTGAGAAATGTTCAAAAACTGATGGGAGGCAAAAAAAAAATCAAGCAAACAGCAGTCTCCTTCTCATTTCAGCAGCATTGCAAGGAAATTGTAAGTGGAATAAAATAATATGGAAACTGGCTTGGTAACATATGCATGAGGTGGTGTGAGAGGAAAATCCATGCAAAACTAAGTTGCAGAAATAATTTTAAAAATTAGAACCCTGTAGATTATAACCCATCATAGTTGCCTAGATGAATAATTTGTCTGTTTTCTCCATCATTCCCATTCTGTAATAAAGTTGCTTTCTTCAACCACAGCAAGCAAAAGCTGGATTACACTACTCACCAGTGTTCTTTTTTTATAGAACAAAAGTGAATTTGGAGTGAAACTTTGGGTATAGGAGTGATGCAATTAATAACTCCCCTTCAGCACACGGAATTCATGCCCATGCCGCTCTAAGACAGGGGCGCTTCTCCAGTTCCTGTTAACACAGGCACCTCTGCACCACCCCTTTCTCTGGGATTAGGATTTGCTCCACGGTGTTGAGGTGCTGTTTTAAAAACATATGAGCAGATGTGAACTGAAATCAATGAATGGAAGTCTTTGAAAATTATGACTGCAGGTACATTGACACTGTGTACATATTGCCAAATGCCCCTGAGCATTGTCAGTGTTCAATGAGATACTCTCAGTGAAGTGTGGTTGTGTTCAGGGTGTGTATATTGAATGGACTGCATCAGAGAAGTATCTCATTGCTCAGAGGACAATTTATAAGCATTTTCCTCTCCTCCCCTTATTCCTCTCACCTGTTGAACCAGAGCTCAGTCATGGACATGTCCTGGCACCTGGGCTGTCACGCTTGGTGGCTGTTCAGGAATGCTCAGCTTCCACAGGAGAAGTTGCTCCACAGGCTCTTTGTCTTGACAGGGAGGGAAGGCTGTAACAATTCAGGAAAGGAAAGTGATGAGGGTATGAAAGACAAACCAGCTAAAATCTTTCAAAGGATTCATAAGTACTCATCACAGAAGCACAGAATAAGTTGGAAGTGGTCCTGAAAGATCATCTTTTTCCAGTCTCCCTGCCATGGGCAAGGACATCTTTCACTAGACCAGGTTGCTCAGAGACACATCCAGCCTGGCCTGGACGTTCCCAAGGATGGGACATCCACAACTTCTCTGGGCAACCCATTTTAGTGTCTCACCACTCTCACAGTAAAGAATTTTTTCCTTTATGTGCAACCTTCATCTACCCTTTTTCAGTTTAAAATCATTGTCCTTTGATCACTGCAGCCCCTCTTGAGGTTTCCATGGAGCCTTCTCAAGGCTGATGAAAAACCTCAACTCTCTCAGCCTGGGTTCAGAGGAAGGGTGTTTCAGCACTGCTGCTGGTTTTATGGACTTCTTCTGGATCTGCTCCAGTAGGTCTCTGTTTTATGTTAGCAGAAGTCTGTAGATGCCATTTACCATGATAAGGTGGGAAAATCCAAGAACCTTCCCTAAAGAGTTGATGGCACCTGTGTGTGTNTGTTTGCTTTTTTTTTTTTTATTTTTTTTAATAATGTATATAATTTTTTCTTTTGTAGAATGATAGGTTTTCCTACCCATCCCTCACCTCCCCCCAACCACTGAGTGGCTTCTCTGGAGAAAAAAATGTCCAGAACTGGTGACTGTTCTACCAAAAGATCAGTCTCCTGAGTGTAGTATATACCCATGCAATCTTTTTTTAGGGCTTTCCCAACTGG
>VXBU01003344.1:541587-593145 GCA_013400315.1 Bombycilla garrulus | reverse complement strand
CTCACCACTCTCACAGTAAAGAATTTTTTCCTTTATGTGCAACCTTCATCTACCCTTTTTCAGTTTAAAATCATTGTCCTTTGATCACTGCAGCCCCTCTTGAGGTTTCCATGGAGCCTTCTCAAGGCTGATGAAAAACCTCAACTCTCTCAGCCTGGGTTCAGAGGAAGGGTGTTTCAGCACTGCTGCTGGTTTTATGGACTTCTTCTGGATCTGCTCCAGTAGGTCTCTGTTTTATGTTAGCAGAAGTCTGTAGATGCCATTTACCATGATAAGGTGGGAAAATCCAAGAACCTTCCCTAAAGAGTTGATGGCACCTGTGTGTGTGGCTTGGTAGTTTGGCTTTTTTTTTATTTTATTTTTTTTTTAATAATGTATATAATTTTTTCTTTTGTAGAATGACAGGTTTTCCTACCCATCCCTCACCTCCCCCCAGCCACTGAGTGCCTTCTCTGGAGAAAAAAATGTCCAGAACTGGTGACTGTTCTACCAAAAGATCAGTCTCCTGAGTGTAGTATATACCCATGCAATCTTTTTTTAGGGCTTTCCCAACTGGAAAAAAAAAAATCAGTTTTTTTTTTTGTAATGCTCATCTTGCATTTCAATAACCTGGTCTGTATTACAAGAAGAGTAATCTCCTTTCCAGATATAAGTAAATATAATGTCATTTCTCTTTCCAGAAATAAATGCATAATTTCTCTGGAATGAAAAATCTGTGCTGATCTCCATCTTTGCACTACTTACGCTTGCATTACCAAGATGAACTCCAAATAATGGCAAGCTTTTTGATTTAATGAGAACTGAAATCTACAGCTATATCATTTCACATCCTTCTTCCTCGGGATTCACTTTTAGTCAACTGGTGAAATATTTCTATTTAGCTTTCAAAAAAGGCAAGATTATCTGGCATGAGCTGGCTCTTGAGGGGGTCTGCGTTCAAGGCTCACATGGAGGAGGTGTGAGAAACTGGACTTTGTGCTTTGTTGCTCTATACTTTTCCCAGGTGTCTCTCTCCTACCTTCCTCTGTCCCTGCCTTAATTTGATGGGTACAGTCCCCTCTCGGTGAAGGGACAAGTAATACCCTTTTTCAGTTTATTTTAAAATAGGAAAGTTGTTTTAAATGCCCTGTTATAGGGACTGGCACATACATCTATTGCTGTGTAGCTTTTGTGGGTTTTTCATTTTTGTTTGTTTGTTTTTATTAATCTAAAATCTGTCAAAACCAAGGCACCAAGTTTGCCTGGAGCCTACTTGTGCAACAGAACTTGGTTTGTTCTCTCTCTCTCTCTCTTTTTTGTTTTATTTTTTCCTCTTTTCCAAACTCCACCACCAATTGTAACAGAAACCACAGTGACTCAGTTTGGGAAAACCCTCCTGTGCAGCTGTTTGCCCTCTTTCTTGTCTTGTCACTCTTACACTTGACTTCTCTGCTCCCTGCAGTGCCGACCTTGGGTTCTGTGGTTGTGTGTGTGCTGCTCAGTACCCTGGGACCTCTCTCCTTCCTTTTCAGCTGCTCTTACTCTCTGCCAGTTTGTGAACAGCAACCCTTCAGAACCTAAGAAGTTACCTAGAGCTCCCTTTTTGCTAGGATGCTGAATGTCTTGAGCCTTTGCTCTTGCTCAGGTGAGATTTTGAGGCAGCAGGTGTGATTTGATTGTTTTCAGCCTAGTGTTCGTTCTCTCAGCTTCACTAAACTGAGACTCCCTGTTCAGCCACCTCTGTCAGTGTGTCACTTTAATGACTAAGGAAAAGCACAAAAATAAGGTCAGAAGTAAAGGCAAAGCAGTACTCAGTGAGAAAATTAGTTGGAAATCAGTTGTTTTAGTGGTGGCCTCACTTTCCATTTTGCAGCTGGCAGCCAGCACAGCGAAGAGCAGTTACAGCCCTGGGAACCCCCTCAGTCTGTAGTGTTCCTCTCCGGCAAACTGTCACTTAGGGCAAAGAAAAAAAAAAACAAACCCCAAGCCAAATCCACGGTTTCTTTTTCATTTTTTTCCCACAGCTATATTACCTGAAGCAAATGTAAAAGACCTTAGCCAAAACCCATAGCCCAAATAGTGCAAATCTCTTGCTTACCTCTGTGGAATCTCCCCGTGTTCCCCCTGCATGTGCTGAGATCCAAACGTGCTGCTGCAAGGAGCTGCTGCTGTGAACGAGGAAGTGCTGGAGCAGGGCAGGATGTAGTGGTGACTCAAATCAGGGGCTGGTTCTCCAGCCCAGCTGAGGAATAAATGGGATTATTTTTGGCTCTCACTGTAGTGCGTTCTGCTGATGTATGGGCTTGCAAGCTACCACTGCAGAAAAAACTCAGGAACATCCACCTTTTCCCAGAATTTAGTTGTTTATGATAATGTAGCTTTCAGGTATTGCAGTTCTTTCTGGGAGTCCTGCCTGCCTTCTGTCCTGCAGTTAAACATTTCTTTGCATGAATGTGCTACTTGAGAACGTTCAGAACAAGGGTTTTGCCAGTGTTTCTGAAACAACTCTTGTCTCTCAGCTTAAGCAGGCACTTGGGACTTTGCTTAGTTCTTTCTATTGAAAAAAGAAAATAATTAAAATACTCTTATCTTACAATCAGTTTTGACTGATGTTCATGTATTAGGTTTCCTGCGCAGCTGAGCACAGAACCCTTTTAGTTTCTAAGCATGCTCTTCCCAACTCTACAGTGCCAAAAAAAGCTGTTTCTTTTATTCTCTCTGCAAGCAAGCACTGCTTTTTCCCTGGCTCTGTTTTTGATGTGCAGGTACTGAGCAATATTTACCCCTTATGTTTTCAGCTAGCCATGGCAGAAGCCTTTCTTTTTCTCCTTGAGAGCTCTGGCTTCTCACTCAGCTGCGGGTCTGGCATTGTGTGTTGTCTCATTTCATAAAGAAACTTATGGTTTTTTCAATGGCATTTGCTGCCAAGGGCACTTCTTCACTAGGGTTTTTTTTTTCCCACATAGTTGCATAATTGCACAGTTCAGCAAATGTGAAGAAATATATTTGGTGGCTTCTGTTCAACACTTACTCAAAACGCCAGTTTCTGGGTAGTATCTCTTGCATTGAATTGAATCCTTCTGACATCTCTCTTTGTTTCCTTTACAGATATATATGCACACACTTAATGCACTGTTAGTGTTGAACTTTCCATTATATAAACATGCCACAAAAGGCATACCCATTGATCTGAATTATTATTAAAAAGTATTAAATAACAATTACTCTTAAAAATAAATAATAGTCATACAACCGCTGTTCACATTCATCTCAGCCCCTCCTCTGCTTGGATTAAGTGGAGAGCTTGCTATTTAATCATGCTGGGTGAATTTAAGTATTAATGTGTAGCACTCATACAAAAGAATTACTTAAACTTTAGAATAAGCCTGTTTTTTTTTGATGATTTTTTTGTTTTTACGCTAGAAGTTAAGATAATTGAAAAAGTCTAGAAAAATCTTTCATTATACCAGCAAACAAACAAAGCCACCCACACTCTACTTAGTTGTTTAAAAAGTAAGACTTGATAAATCAGTCAGCTTCATGGTAGTATTTCAGCAATATGTAATTTCTCACTCAGATAGGGCCATAATGGAGTTGCTCATTCTCTCCTGTGGTAGTGATAATCCAGAATATTTCCGGAAGCCCTTCAGTTTTGGAAAGCTTTGAATTTCTGATGCAACTCATATTTAGATGGGTGGAAGAGCAGAGGAATAGACTTTTGAGTTTGTAGAAGTTATTTTCTCTCTGCAAAAGTGGAAGGATTCCAAGACTACAATTCCTGATGAAGTACCAAACCCATCTATGGCTGCACTAATGTCAAGAGAAGGTCATATTGGTGTTTTTTTTCCCCTCATGTTCTTCTGAGAGCTACTCTTCTGGAAGATCCTAATCCTACTCGGAGAGCTTCTCTCACAACAGCAGAAGAATTGTCTAATTTAATTCAGTTGCTGGAATCTGACTCAGAGGTGCCACGTCCTGCTCCAGATAAAAGAAAATCACTCCATAACAAAGTCAAAGGATGTGACGGTGTTTCCTTAATGCTTCACAGGCTAATTCCTTCTTAACGTGCTTTGAACAAGCCTAGAAGGAAACCATCAGCTGAAGTGATTCCCCTGTGTGTCCAGTGATTTCAATAGCCTTTTCCACTACATTCCTTTAAAGTCCTGATTCTTTATCTATTTAAAGACAGGTTTTTCTTGTGGTTTTTTTTTTTTTCCTCTGAGTGCCCTGGCTTGGTGATTAAGTGCCATTTAGCAAAAAAAAATCATGAGGTTGAAAGGCTAGTATGTTCCACCTTTGTTCTTAGACACCCTCTGTGCCTTCTATTCTTTTCTCACGTTATTGCTGCCCTCCCATCTTGCAGGAGGAGGTAGCAGATATGGATCAATGCATTCTTTCAAAACCTCTCAGTGTACAAAACTACAGGAGCCACAAACACCTGTGGTCATTTAATGGTCTGGAGTGAAGGCTGTGGGTCTGGTGGGCATGGCTGTGCACTTTTTACTCAATTTGATTTTCAGTGATAAATACAAAGGAGTCATACTCAACTGTGGTGACTGCTCACCAGGATGAACCTTTCCAGTGTGTGGTTGAGCTTTGGTTTGGAGCTGTTTTTTGTTGGGGATGATTTTTTTTCAAGGCTCCTCAATGGCTCATGTGAGGTGAAGTGCGGTGCTGCGATTGCTCAGTGTTCCACTGTGCTACAATGTAGCCAAACTTGAGAGAAAATGAAGACCTGGCCGCAGTGCAATACTGGCATAAAAATGTTTATCTTGACAGAAAGAAAAGGCTTGGACATAAATTTTTTTTTTTCTTCCCACACTTCTTGTTCTTTCAACCTTGTCTTATTAAGGTTAGCATGGATTGAGTGACCTGAGGGAGAGTGTTGTTATGGCTATACGCTTTCAAAATCCACGTAACTTTTGCACAGTCCCAGAGCTGTGTTTAGCTTGGAAGGGACCTCTGGAAGTGATCAGGTTCTGCTCCCCTGCTCAAGCCAGGCCACCTACTTGGTCTTCAGAAAGAGCCTCCTGTGTGTGCAAATGCTGGTGCAAACATTTCCAAACACTGGTGAAATCCCACCTGAGCCCTCTCTGCCCCAGGCAGGACAGCCGCAGCTCTCTCAGCCTTTCCTCACACAGGACATACTCCAGTCTCTTCATCATTTTTGTGGCCCTTCACTCTGTCTCCTTTAGATTAAAACATTTATTGTATGGGGGAGTCCAGAACTCCAGAAGTGGCCTCATTAGTGCTGAGGAGAGGGGAGGGATCACCTCCCTCAACCTGCAGGCAATATTTTGCCTGGTGCAACTCAGGATACCTTTAACCTTCTTTGCCATGAGGACACAATGCTGACTTGTGTTCAACGTGATCCTTTTTATTTCTCTTGAAGAGAGGGCTGATGTTTGTTCTCTACTTCTCTGGCACTGCTCACAATTGCCATCATCCATCAAGGATTATCAAGAGTGGCCTTGCAGTGACATCTGCCAGCTCCCTCAGCACTTATTGGTGCATCCCATCAAAACCGAATTCCAGGTGGATTTTGGTTTTCTTAACCATTTTTCTGCATGCCCCGGCAATGTCTGTGTTTCTTCCATGTTGCCCATCTCTGCTCCACCCTCTTCATGCTTTCTTTTGTGCCTGAGTTTTGCCAGGATCTCCTTGTTCATCCATGCAGGCCTCTTGGTATGTGTGCTTTTTTTTTTTCTCCCCCTTTTTCTTTTCTTCCTACACATTGCGAGAAACAAGCACATGACAAAACTTTGTTGAGACAAGCTACCAAGCCAGCACAAATCCCTCAGCTGACTCATGAACTACAGGCCGTTTCCTAATGTCTTGTTGGTTTTCAGTCCCTGGGGCTCCTCACTTCAGTGTTTGGAGATGTTCACATGATCAGTACCTTTGTCATGCTGCTTTTAGGGTGCATAAATGTGCTTTTTTTTCCCTCTATTTGCTATATCCTGCTTTTTGCTAAAAGGTTTCCAACTGAAGCAAAATACAGCCTGCTTTTCCACAGAACGCGACTCCCTTTTTTGTTACCAAACACGATTACCCACACATCTGCTAATTCAAACACTGTGAATCAGACGCTTTCCGAAGTCAGAGCCAGATTTCGTCACCTATAAGTGAATTGATGGAAGAATTAATGATTTATATATTTTAATTTCCTTTATCTGGAATATAAACTTGCATTCAGTGACATAATGCTGCAGACTGGTCAAGGGACCTGTGCATTTTCATTTGGTGCTATGATATAGCATATTGTAACCTTGCAATATTCCTTTTTCTAGTTGTATATTTCATCTCTGCTTGTGTTTGTTATCTGAATGGCTTCTAAGCCTGCTGGCAGAGTACTCCAAAAAAGTGAATTTTTTTTGGCTGTTACTCATCACATATTGGGGATTGTACCTGGTATTACTAATAAATGTGAGTTTTTCTCTTTGCCCTGCCCCCATTTTGTTATCAGATGAACAAAATGATACAGACGGTCTTAACCAAGCTCTCCTCAAAAGAAAAATGCAAACTCCATTTGTTGCTCTGAGCAGAAGACAGCTTTTTTTGGGTAAGGCAGTACAGACCAGGAGTAGCTACATCTTGCCATGCTCATCTTCTCCACTTCCTGTTGTGAAACCTTAGTCCTTCTCCAGTTCAGGTGGAAACAAAAAGGCTGTTTACATGACTGTTTACATGAATGTGTGCTTTATCTGACATGTATCGGATTTGGCTGCAGAGTGAGGCTTTCCAGCCCGTGGGAAATTATCCTGGTTGTAGCTGGTTTCCCTTGTTTCGACATATTCAGCTAATACCTTATGTGATTATAGGACTCTTACCCCAGGATGAGGGCAGATGCAGACAGACAAAGAAGTTAGGAGTTTTCACGTCTGCTTTTGAACCACTTGAGCAACGGTGGAAGACCTTTCATGGTGCAGCCATAGTAGCAAAAATTGAAGCAGCATGTTCAGTTGCAAAGGAAGAGGCAACAGCCAGCAGCACTGCTGTCCAAGAGATGTCTGAAGTCCTGGCAGTAGGAGATACTTGGCAGGAAATGTGTTTGTTACTGAGGCCTAGTGACTTGATCGTGCCATTAGGAATGGGAACAAAAATTCAGCTTGATTGTTAGAACGGTACACATGTGAAGCTGATTTTTGCTACTACTTTTGATCCCTTAAATGATGAAGCTTTTGGGCCCATCCATTAGCTGTCTTTTTCTCTCTGAAGTCAATTCCCCCTTTTTTTCAGAGTACTCTGCAGTGGGTGGCTGCCCAAGGGCTAAGGATCTCAGACAAAAGGGAGGATTTGTAATTTTTTCTGTAAAGGTGTTGGTGATTGTATTTGCCACAAGGCTTCTGGATTTTCCTGGGGAATAGCAGCAAGCATTGGGGGGTGTTGGAAGTGGAATTTTCTCCATGCATAGTTGCTTTCCTCTCAGCAAGACCTAAAATAGACTATTTGATTTGGGAGGGACCTGCTGTAATCAGGTGAGGGGAGGGCTCTGCTTTGCCCAGAAATGTGTGGGGAGCACACCCACCTTTTGAAAGGTATTTAGCATTCCAGCCAGCTTATTTGCATCGTATTTTGGGGTGTAACTGGGCTTCTCTCTGGGCCTGTGAGTTGTGTAAGCCGGGCATTGAGCAGAGGTACCTGAGGGAGGTTCAGCACAGTCCCACCAAAGCCATTTGCAGTCCTTCAGTGATGCAGCTGCTCAGGCTGAGGCTGATTATAGGAGAGGATCTTCCATTTACGCATGGCAGGGATACCATGAGATCCAAGAGAAAAAAAAAATCCTCCAGCTTGGTTTATGCTCTCACCAGCTATGCTCTGTGCTGTCCTGTGTGAGTTCTGTCAAGCCTAATGCGTTCATTTCTGAACAGCACTGTGGATCCAGCCACTCTTGCTATATTTTGTAGAGGGTTTTTTGTCTCTGAAGGGTTATGTGTTAATGTGAATATCAGCAGCAGTTGAAGTGCCCATTCTGCAGTTATCGATCCAAGAGAACCCCTGGCCTATCAGAAGTTGGCCTAATAGTGAGGAAAACATTTAGTTCAGCAACAGCTGCTGTGCTGTGAGTGTCCAAAGGCCCTCAGGGCAACACCCTCCCTGTGGCTGTGACCCACAGGGACAGCAAGGTGAGCAGGGACTTTGTGATGGGCAAAGTATATAGAGCAGCTCTTCAGATCTTGGACCTCACCTTAGCTAAAAATCAATATTTATTTCTAAATTTCATGAGAGAAAGCACAATTTTTCCTAGTGTGAAAGGTCAGGCAGGCTCTAATACCTGTCTATGTAATTAAGTTGCTGGTATTCTTCCAACCTGTGGGGAACAGTACCTCAAGAGGGCAAAAAATACTCTGTGCTGTCTTGGCAGTGAACAGGGACATGAGCTTTGACATGTTGGGGTGTGGGAGAGATAGGAATTCTGGTCTTCCCTCCCCAAAAAATAAACAGTCTGAATGAAAGCTGTGATGTTCCAGTTGTTTGCATCCAGTCTGTGACAGTCCTGCCACTCAGACAAGAACCTTGTGGGAGCCGTGTGCTTTCTTGCTTATCTCCTTGCAAAATTTGACCAGCATTTGGCATCTTTATCTCTGTTCAAATACACTTTTTGTGTGTGGCTGCCTTGTGTTCACTTCTGCAACCGTGCTGGCTGCTTGCATGGAGCTTCCAGCTGAGATAGGAGATGCTGGAGATATCCCGTACAAGTGTTCACTGCCGGGCTGGGTGCTCCATCTCATCGGCTGGGAGTGCCAAGATTAAGATCACAGCTTGCTCTGTAAAACGTGTAGTGACAGATAAGTGAAATTGCTGGGCTGTGGAGCCAGCCCTGTGTAGGAGGGAGGGGTTTTAGGGTCCATGGCCAGCTTCACAACCAGCTTCTTACCTGGCTTCTGCCTAGCTGCAAAAGTTCAGTGGCTCCCTCCCTGGTGTTTGCAGCAGCATTGCCTGGAGACCAAACCAAACAATTCCTCTCCTTTCCTGTCCTTCAACCACACCCCAAATCTTCTGAAAATTATGCAGGCACAGGCACATCTCTTGTGCTGGGGATCCCTTGTGGCTGTGGGGTGCTCACCTGTGACTTGGGAACACTAATACCAGCAAAATGCAAAAACTGGTGCAGTATAAAATAGTGGAGGTATTTGACACATGGATTATCTACTACTGTTTCCCAGGACTCAAATGTCTATTGATGCAATAAATGCAGCCACAGAATCTGGTGGGTTCATTTGGCCAAGTTTTGTGTTTCTGAGGAACCATTGTTTGACTTTGTTTAAAAATAATTTTCTACCCAGATAATGTTTTGATGCAGTAGGAATTGCTCAAAAATGAAGCTCAGACACATTATATGAAGCTGGTCGGCAGTTGCCAAAGATGCTGATGAGAGGCACTGGCTCCCTCTGTGCATGCCTGATGCTTTTGTGGTTAATCATTCCAGATGGCCAGAGTATATGTCTGTTATGGGAGCTCTTCTTTAAGGGCTACTTTTAGTAAAAATAAATTAAAACCCAATCAATTTTCACCACAAACCTTCATCTCCTGGGGACTGGTGAATTATCACTGGGCTGGAGCAGATTAAAAGGTTTTATTTTTTTCCCCCTCTTTCTTTCTTATTCCTCCTCTCAACTGGATCAAGCTGTCCCATACAAAACTGTGGGCAGACAGCTGTCTGCCTCATGGTAGTAAAGAAAAATGCAACTTCAAATAATAAACAGATAATCTGAAGTTAAACAGAACAGTTGCACAAAGTTTGGGATTTATTTATCAATGTGGTTAATTATGTATTCTTTTAATTTTTCCTGCTCAAAGACACTTACCCCTCAGCACTGGGACTCCGAATGAGATCCCCACCTGCTGAGGAGAGACCTGGCACCGAGGCTCTCCCTGTCAGGGATCGCTGGTGACTTCCCTGCCTCCAAAGCCACTTCCTCAGCTTCTCCAGTCCTTCAGTTTCTGGGCATGCTTTCTGTGTCAGCTGGTGCCAGGAGTGGAGGAGAGACCTTCCTGGGGTTGTCTCCCTGCCCCACCCTGTGTAGAATCAGTCAGAGAATTCTCCTGGAAGGTGTGGCCATTACCTGGCCAGCCCTCCTGCCTTGTTCAGTAGGTCAGGAACCAACGCAGGGCTGGATTTTTCTCATGATTTTGATAAGAAATAATGACCAATAAGGTATCTTGAATAAGATATCAGCCCTCTGTGCTGCAGATATGAGCATACCCAGACTTAGGTCACGAGGGCAGGAAAAGCCAAACAAAAGGCTTTGAAAGATCAGGTTTATGATGGGACTTGTAGTAACTTTGCTGACACAGTTTAATCACACTGATCTGAGCTAGTTATTAGGACTTCCAGTAAGGTGATAAAGATATTTCATGTTTGCCTACTGTTATAAAATTAGCTACAGTTCAGGCATTTTGAACCTTTATTCCCTGACCTATTTTTAGCAGTAACAGCGATAACTGCAGTAGTGATGCATTTTAGAAGTCAGGTAACACAGTAACAGTAAGTCTGACTGATAGAGAGTTGAATCAAGAGGTGTAGAGTTGCTTCTAGTCCAGTATGATACTGTGGAAAAGTTGTTTCTGTGAGTAAATCTGATCTTGTTTCAAAACTGCAGCCTCAGCCTTGTGAGGGGGATGACGTGTGACAGCACAGATCTGGCAGAGGAAATGAAGACAAAAACATTTGCCGTCACTCCCTGTCCACATTATGGCTATGTTACCATTACTTCTTACAAAAAGGTTCTTTAAAGATTCCCAGTTTGAATGAGAGATATCTTATCTTTTTCCTCCTATTTTTTTTTAAGTGATCTATTTTTCCCATTCAAAATTAGCAAACAGCTTCTGTTGACTTATGATGTCTACTGGGGTGGATGCTGGAAAAAAGTAGACTTTCCAGTCCAGCAAGTGGAAAAAAGTCTCTGCAAGCTGGAGATCCCAGTGTAAGCACCAAGTCAGCTACAGGCAGCCTTGTGAGACTCTGCATGGCTCCGTGTCCAGATTTGTGAGTTATACAATTGTCCTAAGCAGCACTTCTTGGAATTACAGAAAAACAAATAAGTAATTTATTAGGAAATTGTTGGGATCTTTTTTTGGGCAAGTTCAAAGGTCAGCGTAAGCATCCTTGATATACGAGCATCTATCGCTACACAGCAGTTTTCTGTGCCAGATTGAAATGGGAGACAGGCTCTTTTCTAACTAAATCAAACAAAGAGTTTGTGATTAATAGTAATGTCACAAGTAGCTGCCAAGGACTTGCATTTGACAGCAAGGGAGCATGGTTCAGATACAGTAATTGTGCTGAGTGGCACTGATAACACAGGAAATGTTGGAAGCATTTTTCCTGTGTTGGAAGGTAATTGTACAAACCGACCTGTTGTCACATAAATTTGTCCTGAAAGATGAATGACATAGAACTACTGCTCTGTAATTCCCTGGGATGACAGAGGCAGAGGAGATCACCTCAAAGAACATGTGGGGTGTCTTTGATAAACACAGAATGGGTAAGTTGGGAAGGGACCACAGGAGGTCATCCAGTCCAACCTCCTTGCTCGTGCAGAGTCCCCTGGAACACGTAACTCAGGATTCAGGGTGTCCAGACAGCTTTTGAGCATCTCCAGGGAAGATCTTCTCAGTCTCTCTGGGTCTCCTGTTCCAGTGCTCAGTCACTCTTAATAAAAAGTTCTTCCTCATTTTTAGGTGGAACTTTCTGTCCACCAGTTTCTGCCCATTCCTCTTGTCCCATTTCTCAACACGACGGAGCAGAGGCTGCTCCGTGCTCTGAGGCTGCTCCATGCTGAAGTCCCCTCTGTTGTCTCTCGTTCAGGCTGAACAGGCCTGCCTCCCTCAGCATTTCCTCATCACTGGGGTGCTCCAGCCCCTCAATCACCTTTGCACCCCTGTTCCAGACTTGCTCCAGGAGCTCCACAGTAATCCTCAATTACAATGACCAGATTACAATGATTCCATCCCATATCCTGTGGTGGAGGTGGTGCAGGTCCTAATGCCCACCACATATTGAGAGGAAAAGTCCCAAGAACCCAACAGTTGTGGGGTGGGGGTGTTTTCTCCCTGTGGAGTTAGGCTATACTCAGTGTTTAGAGCAGTTTCTCTTCCTCTGGAAAAGAGAAAGGTTAGAGAAGTTGCACATGAAATTAAAGTGACCTCTTGTGCATGTTTGCTACAAATATGAGAAAGATTCACTTTGCAAGTTGGGAAAGCAATAAATAAATTTTCTTTGACGTAGCACAAGGGCTCTGGAGAACAGACTTGGAGTCCAGATACTTGGTATCTGGGAAAAGGGAATGCTTTTTTTGAGCAAAAGAGATATTTCAGCTCTCCCAGGTAAAAAGATTTAAGAGGTGAATTTGGCAAGAGGACAAATGGATTCAGATCACTAAGTAGCAACACACTTTTTCTCTTGGGGCTTTCCATTTGTGGTTTACCAGCCATGCCACAACAAGTGTCTTTCACTTTTCTGTGAAAGTGAATCCATTTATTAGTCTTCCTCCAAAGCTGCATCGACTGTTGTTTTCCTGTGCATGTGCCTTCAGGGAAGGCAAACCCAGGAATGCTTGTGCTCATGTGCAAGACTGCTCTGGGGAAGTGCAGTGAGCTGCTTTCAGTTCTGGAAGCAGGAGCTTGTGCTGTTCCTTTGCTCTGCTTGGGGTTGTAAGGTTGAGTGAGAAATGGATGAATCAGCCCAGGCTTAGTGCTGCCTTCAGGCTACTGCTTGGCTTTTGTGGAGTTCGTTGTGTTGTTAAGGGATTTTGTTGTGTGGGCCACAATAAAGCAAAGGTGGTCAGCTCAGATTTTGTCTTCCCTTACCTGAGGGCTTTGAAAAGGATCACTGAGGGATGTGGCTAAAAAGTAAAACTGCCACTTTGGGTGGGGGCAATGGCTTGGATTGACTTGTATCTGGGTGTTGATAGATTTAGTCAAACATCCAGAAGAATTAAGAGATTTTTATTTAAAATATAAACATGGCATGTGAAGATAAAAACTGTTACAACAAAATTCCCACGTCCTTTGAATGGTAACAACCAACTGTCATCTAGGATTTACTGCCCTCTAAGAAGAGCTGCAACCCTAAGCTAAATAAAGGCACAGATTTTGCAAGAAAAGGCCTTTTTCTTTAGATGTATCCATGAATTAGCCCAGAAGAAAACCCAACCTAAACCCAGTCTAAATTTGTTTCAATACGTTATTGTGGAGTGGCTGCTAGGTCATTTACATCTCTGAACCGTTACAGTTGCAGGATATAAAAGTGGAAAACTACTTGTACAAAAGGTTTCTGTCAGGTACAGCGGCACCAGAGGCTGCACAAAACCACGTGACAGAAAAGGAGGAAATGCCTACAGGGCATTATACTGAACCACTAGGAAATGGTTAGCCTGCACATCTGCACAGATGTTTGCTCACATTTTTTAGGTCTCTGTGAGCTTTCCTCAAGTGAGTTCCCTTTAGGGTACACTGAAGAGTAGGTTTGGACTCAAAAATATCTGACATCTGGATTTGTGGACATGAAAGAAGTAAAGCTACTCAGCTGGGAGCCTCCCTGGGGGTATTGCTTTGACAAAAGAGAACTGCTGCACTATTGCCAAATGGTCCTGGTTCCACATTATGTGAGTACAACAGAATTTTCACTTGGCTGGGAATTGAAAGCAGATCTTTACATGAAAAATCAGTATCCAAGCTCAGAGTTGATACTGGAATGCCTTTCGTACGAAGGAGAGGTCAAGTGGTTCCAGAGCTCAGTTTTAAATAATAATCTCCATCCCCCCTGTGACAAAACTGTCCCATCTGGGCAAGAGAGCTCGTAAAAATTCCTCCTCCTGCAGAATTGCATTTCATCAGCAAAGTTTACTGTTTTGCTGTTTTCAGCCTGTCAGTTTGAAACAGCAAGGCACACGCAGTGGCACAAGGAAAATGCAGTTCTTGGCTTTCTGGACATTCATGGACAACACACTGCCAGAATTTGCACTTCCTTTTTTGTTTTATTTTGTTGGGTGTGTGTAAGGATGAGACACAAGCACAAGTTCAGTTTAAAACCTTCAGTTTAAAATCCTCCCCGGAAGCCGGGGAAAAGTGCTTAAATAACAAATCAGTTGAATAAAGCAGTGCTTAACCAGTTTTTGTTCCATCCCGAGGAGGGTAAGTCCAGGTAACATGACATTTAGATGGCAGAAAGTACTATTTTTAATTGGTCAAATTTCCACAGCTTGTTTTTTTCTCACAGCTGGCTCCTGTTGAAAGTGGAAGTCCCCTTTTTGGTGGAATATTTGGTAAAAACCAAAATGTTGCTTTCAAGGCTTGAAGAGGACACCTTCCCTTACAATAACACACTCAGTATTTGATACCCTTAGAGCCACACCTGTTTTTGGAGGACTGAGTCAAAGTGTTCTGCCTGGTTCTGTACACAGTAACAACTGGTGAAAACAGACAAAAAGTGATTGTACTCTAGACAGAGAGAAACAGGGAAGCGGTCACAAATCTCACTCTGCAAAGTCCTTCAGTTTTCTTTCTTTGTTTTAGCTGCCTTTCTTCACATGCAGTAGTCATCCTCAGGATGGGGTGACAGCAAGGATGTCTCATGCTCCTGAAACGTGGCTGCTTCTGCTCCTGAGAGCCCTCAAGGATGGTGATGAGAGTCTGGACAGGCACCAGCTTTCAGTGGCCTGGCACAGAGCAGCAGAGTCCCAGGCTTTCTGCTTTCCCCAGTACGGGTGCCAAAATCACTGGCAATCACAGAGGACTGTCCAAAGTGCTGAGCTGGAGTGGTGACACAACTGTTCTGTGGACACAGTCAGTGGCTGGAATGAAAATCCAGCAGATTTTCCTCGCTCTTGTGTTCTAGAAGCTTTTGGTTTTTTGGGTTTTTTTGCCATCTCTCTTGGCAGAAATCTGTCACTTGTTTTACAAACAATGCTGCCACTGAGGGAGTGATGCTTCTCTTGACACATCTCCAGCTGCCCAAATTGTTGGCAGACCTTCCATTTAGGCAGGTGCTGTAAGAACAAAAGAACTTCTTTTTATCAAAAAAATCGATTAAAATCTTCCCCAGAAATACTCATTCCTAGCATTGCTTTACCTATGTAACCAGTGGAACAAGCTGCAAAGCTATGGGAAAGACATATTCATGCTGCTGAGAGAAAACTGACTGGGGAGAAGCCCTGCCTGAAGTCCCAAGACCCCCTGGGTGCTTTCAAACCAGCACACACACTCTGGAAGTGCCTCTCTGCAAATGGAAAAAATGGCCTCTCTTGTGAAGGGATATCAGTGTCACCTTGGGTTCATTTAAAACTGGTTCAGAGAATGAGATGCACAAAGCCTCGCTGTGGCCAAGAGAACTTGAAAAAGAAAGAAGAGCTTCCCCAGGCTCCTCTCAGGCAATGAAGGGATTCTTTAGATAATAGTGCAGGATTGCTCCAGCTCTGAATTTCTCCTCACCAGAGCATCCTGCCCCAGTGACTGGAATGGGTGTCTGGAGACACTAATCCCATCAGGATGGAGTTACTCTTCTTTACAGTCTGCCTTCCTACCAGTTTCCAAACTCTTTTTTGCCTTTGTAACAGCAAAGGTAGTTTCAGTAATCTCATTCTGGTTTGCAGCATTCAGGATTCTTCCTGCCATGAAACAGCCTGACCTTCTTCATAAGGGGCCAGAAGCAGAAGTGCATTTACAGCAGTATTAAAAAAGCAAAATGCTGTGGCAGAGCATCCCCCTGGATGCACCTCCCCAGGGCTTTACCCCGCCTCTGCCACATACAACCGAGTTGGAAATACCAAATAATGACTGAATTATGCTAGAATTTCTCCTAGAGCCCATCTTTTGTACTAAGATAGCACCAGATTTATTTCTAAATAATTTCTGATGGCTGCTGGATTTCTCTTTCAGTAAGAAAACACAAAGCAACAAACCGGGACTCAGGGACTTTATAGCCTGGACAAACTCTGCCTCAGTGCTCAACCCTTAGACAATTTGTTCTTAACATCTAGCTTAGATCTCCCTGGTTTAAGTCTGTTGTGCCTTAAGTGTAGTGTCAGCTGGGTTAGCACCATAAATAACTTGTCCCATCCTCTCGAAAAGACACTGAAGAGGGTTGTTATTCTGTCCTTAATCAGCCTGGCCTTCTCTAGCCTAAACAGACATAACTAATCTCTCCCCAGAGAGATCACATTCCCTGGATTATTTTAATTTCTCTGGTGTTGATCCAAGTCTCCCTTAAATTGGGATGCCCAAAACACAGCCCTCAGAGGTGGGACAGCTTCTGTTATCAGTGAGCCACCAAAGCTGCTGTCCCTCCTCCTCTTCCACGAGTGGAGTGGAGGAGCAGGAAAAGACAGAGTCTGGAAGGTGCCTTGCTTTGTTGTTAAAGAACAAATCATGCTGCAGCCTTCAATACAAGATAAACATTTACTCTTATTTATATCACAGAGGGTTTTTTTTTTTTTACTGATGGGCTAAGTCCAGGGACCACACCAAGGAGAGCCTGGTATAAGAAAGTCTGGAGAAGAAAAAGTTGACCTTAAATGAACTGCTTGTGTTATGTTAATGCAGTTCCCAGGAACAAAAGGAGAAAATCCATCCTCTTCCACAGACTGTGCTCTGCAGCAGAGAGTGCAATGCCTGTTGATGTTTAGCAAACACAAATGTTGGGGATTTGGCTACAGTCTGGAAAATAACTGACCATTAACCCAGTTTCTATGACTGCCAAAGAAATTCCAGAAAAAGTTTTTTAATTTAAGGGTTATTTTGCTTCTACTTGATACTATGAATTGGGTATATTCACAGCATCTACTACAGCGAACTATGCTTTAACTATTACAGTTTTAGTGAAACCACATTATTTTCTGCCTGTTCTGCACAGATCCACAGGCAACAGTCATTATCTTCAGTAGAAACTATCAAATGAGGTGTCAAATAGGCAGATATCTCACCCTGCACTCTTGCAACTCCTCTGTAGAACTTTTTCTCCAAATCTGTCTTCATTTTTTTCACCCAATTTTCATTTTTCCCCTACTGTAAATAACAACTGAATTTGTAAACCAGCTGGCCTGCAATATTGCATTCTTGCTTATAAGAATATGAACAGGGTGAAGGTCTGAAGAGCATGTTTTTTCTAGGAAAGGAGTTTGTTGGTTTTTTATTTTTTTTTAATTGGGTCTATATAGGCTCAGGTTCACAGACATTGATGCAAATGATGTCCCTGTATCCCAGTTAAAGACCACCTAAGATGTGGTGCCTAAAAATCTGCTTCAGCTTGTACCATCCAGCAAGTCTAATCTAAAGGCTTGTGCTGAACTTGAGTACTGAAGCTATGAAGCTAAGTCACTTGAGACAAACAAAAATAATGTATTTTTAGTACTTACAGTTCAGTCCTCCTTGGTCTTCTCTTGGTTTGACATCTGTTGAAACAAACACACTGGGTTTCAGCATGTAGGATAGATAACCACAGAAAAATGAGAATTAAAAAATGAGATTCATATTAAGCAACATCCACCAAAGCTGAGGGTTCAATGTGGTAAATGATCTGTAAAATGCAGTCCAATATTCTATTTGCTTACAACCCAGGCTACCGTTTCAGAAAGGAGAGATTTTGAGGTTGAAGCAATAGCCCTGCTGCCTGTGTTGGGGCAGAGTCCTGCCTCACTCTTGGGTTGTTTCTGAAGGAAGGTCATGACTTTTACAAGAGCTGATGCAGATCCTGGGCAAGATCACTGCCCTGCTTTCCCCTGATCTTTGCTGAGGCACCCAGGCTTGCTAACCTTGAGGAAGAGGGCACGGACTGAAAGCAGGGATTGTCCTTGTCCATGAACAGTGTGGTGGTCCCTGCTCTGTCCCTGAGATGTCAGCTCCTGGACAGCTGCAGAGGGGCTTAGAGCACGGGCTCAGTTACACTGGCAGACTCACTCTGGTCCTCAAGATGTCTTTTAGAGCTTTTTTAGAGTCACACATGGGCAAATCAGCTACACAAGGGTACACAAGTGACAGTGACACCAGCTACAGTTCTGCTTGATCCCAGCAGCATCGTGACCCTTAATCATCCAGCCAGTGACTCTAAAGCTCTCAGGATTGAATTATGCTCAGATTTCTGCTTTGAACTGTGCTAAGCTGAGCGAGCTGCTGACACCAGTCCTGTTTCATGCCAGCTGTCCAGAAAGAGCCTGCAGGGATCACAGCTGGCAAACCATGGCCCAAACAGACACCAAGTCCGAGTTACTCTCACATCCAGAAATTACTTCCTGTGAGGTTCAGACACAGGAAGATAAAACCATAAAGAAGAACATATCCTGGGGCACTACATTTCCTCCCTAGGGCACCCCAACTTTTTGATAATGGCATGATTTCCTGCTGCCATGTGCCAGCAGTTTACTTATACTCTATCTCTTCCTGTTGGATAACATTAAGTATTTTGGCAAGTGAAAAAAATTTTTATAATTTGGTCACGCAAATGAAGTGTGTCATTACCTCTATAGGACACTAGCTTAGAGGACCTCCTTCTCCACAGCCAGAAGATTAAACCAGTTAGAAGACCTATCACAAAGGCAATGGCAACGATGCCAGCTGCTTGAGCACCTCGTCCTTTTTTTTCTAGCTTTTCCTCACTTTCTGTGTCAGAACCATTGCTTTTCTTCTGCTGCGTGTCTAGAATAAAATAGAAAAGGATGTCATAAGGTGCAGTTTCGCATTCCATACAAGGCAAATATTTCACCGTGTTTTACATGCATTAAAAAATTCTGAAGGACTTAAGATTTGTGCTGTTCATATCAGTGTGATTTTGGTGATGCTTTCTGCAGGAGACACTTCTCCAACTAATTATGTCTAGATACCAGTTTACTCTTCGCTGTCATCATAATGCATCCCTCCTTCTTTCTTCCTTTTCCTTCCTTCCCTCCAGCTTTGAGGGACTGTATGTTTGGGCTTGTATCCAGACTCAGTTGAAAAGAAATCTATACAGAATCTATAATGTAAATATGATGGTATTCAGAAAAATTGGTGAAAAACTGAAGTTAGTGAAGAATCTTCACTCATTGCTGGAAACTGAAGGTTTCAAAACATCTCTTACTCTTTCAAGTGTGACTGTGAGACTTTAAAAAAAAAACCAAAACAACAAAAAATAGTAATATGAATGTCTTTTCCCTCAGAAGACAACATGACAATGCCATTGGGAAACTAATGATGAGGTTACTTAGTTTTTCTTTCATTTGGGATGACAGCACAGTGTATTATCACATAAACGCTCTACTGTGCAACTTCTGCTCATATGTTCAATTTTTGTTCCTGGAAATAGTTTATGTCATTTGCCTACATTCATGGGATCAGTGTTTGGGGTGTTCAGGTAAATTACCTGCTAATAGTTATGGAAACATTCCAACCTCCTTGCACCAGAGTGCAGAGAGCTGTGAGAGAAAAGTGTGGCTGGAGGCAGGACCAGGAACAGCAAAGAGATCAAACAGCCACCTCCAGATCAGCCTTCCCACTCCAGACAGATTCTCTACACAGCTTTTTGGAAATAAAGAGCTGCAGCAGTGGTACTGTAACTATAACTTCCTAACACCTTCTTTTTTTTTTTTTTTTAATTGCTTTCTGGTTTTGTGAAGATTTGCTTGACTAAGTACTTGCTTTTGCTATGAATCATCACATCAGCAATAAATAGCGCATTATGCTGTTCTGTTAGGTACATTGTTCTATTGAGCTCATATTGCCTGTTTTCTGCAGACCTAGTTTAAGCCATGCACTGCATTAAATTGAGTTTTAGAGACTGAAAACTGAACATTGGAACTAAGCAGAGTAAAAAGCAAACGTGAGTGTTGCAAGGCCATTGGGTAGGGGGTCAGAAATCATGTATCTGCTGTATGGTGGCTCCTAAAAAAAAAATAACTCCCCAGCCATTCCCCAAGCTGAGGAACTAAAAGGTTCAGCAACTGCCTCAGATGCAAGATCTTCTCAGTGCTGTTGTCATAACACACTTGGTGGGTTATTTGATTCACTGTGGAAGAATTAAACATCAAGTCCATGGCTAAGCATAGCTAGAGCTTGGAATGAAGCCTGAGATCTTCTCAGAACATTCTAGAACTACTGAATTAATACATTGCCTTTGTTAATGCACATTTAAAGACAGAGGCACGCTGGCTGATATTCCTGCTCCCTGGAAAGCACGAGGCAGCATGAAGGAACTTACAGTTGGCTGATAGATTTTCCTGCAGCATCTCATTCTCTATGGAGCACTCTATTTGCATGTTAGAAGTGGCTTTCACCTTCAGTGTGCTAAAAACACTGAAAGTGCCATTGTCGTGGATTTTGATCTCTGTTTCTGATGGAGACAGGCGGCTGTTGTTCATTTTATTGATCCAGTAAACATTGGGCCTTGGGTATCCATTGCCAGACCTGCAGCTGAAGGTCACCTCCTCTCCAGAGCTGTCACTGTTTCTTATTGGTCCGCTCAGTATTGGTTTGCTGTAACTCACTGGAGAGCAAGAAGAAAAAGAAGCAGTTGCTGACAATTTGAAACATACTGGAAAGGCAAAGTTTTGAGATGGACTCTGAAGCCAAACTGCTGGATTTCACACCACCCTCATGACTTGAAAGAGAAACGCCTGCAGGTTTGGTCTGTAAGCTGAGAGAATCATTGGGAGGGAAGAAAGCTAAAGCCAAACCCAAAGGAAGAAAGGACCAACTTAAGCTGCTGTCACCCAGTCCCATGCAAGAGCCCTCATACCCATGAATAACAAGAAGAAAAGAAACACACACTGGGTAAACAGTTTTTACATGCATTCTCCAAAGTTTATATTCCCTGTCTGTAAAATTTAAATTAAGCAGACTTCATTTCAGCAAAGGGCAGAAGTCTGTTTCAAAGTTGAAGGTGGGCTTAAATATGATATTGAAACAACACAAATTTGAAAAGCAGAAATGAGAATTTGGGAAAAGTGACACAAGTTCTTACCTGCTAAACTGAGAGCCACTTCTGCCTGGTGAATCACTTTGGAATATTTAGTTGTCTCCTGCACTACACACTTGTATGTATGTCTGTCACTCTGGCTGACATTTAGTAATAGCAGAGAAAAATCACCATTTTCCAACCTATCCCAGAATAACTGAGTCCTGTCTTTAAAGTAAATACACTGACTACTGTTATCCTCTTTGCCAGACATCAGTGCATGTACAACTGAGCACTTTTCTTGATAGGAATCATCAGCTATTTGCCAATATACCCGTAGGTTTTGCAATTGCAAGTTTTTCTTGTTATAAATGCAGCTTAGTGTGGCATTGTCTCCAAGTTTACTGATGACGTTCTTCTTCTCTAGTGCAGTAACTACAAGATTAAAAGAGACAGAGAGAAAAAGGGGAGGTTATATGGGGAAAAAAGTAATTATTTCCCAGTACATTCTATCCCATATAGACTCCAGTAATAATTTTATAGCAGGTAGGTGAGTGTGCTAATTTCATAGTCATTTCTACCCCCCAAATTTCCAGTGCCTAAATCTCTCCGTGTCCATTTGTTTGTGCATTGTCCAAAGCAACCTTTGCTCTGAGAGTCAACCAGTCTTAGTCATTCACAGCCCCCTGGATGCCCACATTGAACTGACTGCAGACACATAGTCAGGTCCTAATGCTTTAATAAACACTTATTGTTATTTTTTAATTTAGAAAAATGCCAAATAACTCCACTTAGAGCACAAGAAGTGGAAACATTGACAAGAAAGAGTGCTTTTTGAGACCCAAAAAATTAAGAGGGGGAGAAAAAATAGTATTCCTAGAAGTCAGCATGACACAGCAACCGCATTTTACTGCTACTATCAGTGCCACCCTCTCAACAAATACACTCATCTGGCAAAGCAACGCCCAGATCCCTCCAGTGACACATTCATTAGACATTTACATCTTGAGGGTCACTTGAGGTAAAGTCAGGACCACATCTGGTTTTCAGAACATGAGAAAGGTGGCCTCTGCTCCCTGTGAGCAAGGCAAAGGCACGAGGTGGCCAAGAGCTGATGCAGAAAGCACGGGTCAGTGAGTCCCACAGGGCTGGGCAGCTCTGCCCACGGCCTCCCTGCTGCATCCATCACCTCAGGCCAGCAGCCGAAACCTCGCTGGTGCAACTGGTGTGTGGCACCAAAGCAACGTATGTGTTGTGTCAGGCAAGAGGGGCTCAGGCGTGGGGCTGGAGGGGAGAGATTGCAGCTGGGGACAGGGATTACGTGGGTGGATGATGGAGGGAAAGGAAGGTGGCAGGAGTGGAGGTTTGGAAAGGCAGAAACAGCCCTGGTGAGGTGGGAGGGAGGTATCAGTGTTGAAGGGGGGTCTGTCTTTGTGAGAGGGCACTGGACTCAGAAATAGCTCATCTACGCATCCGAGTTGGGCACCCTGCTCCAAAAGGAGCACTGAGGCAGACACAGCGCTTGCAGGGAGAAAGGCAGGACATTTACCAGGCACTTAAACTCCGCAGGGCAGGACTGGGACTAACAGGCTTGAGCTGCAACACAACTCCTTGGCTCAGATTTTGGGAAACCCATTGGAACAGCAGGAAAAGTAATGCCCTGCCAAGATGGGTGCAACTCTCACTGGGGAGAAACAGGCCAGCCAGCATCAATTGAGACTGAATCTGGTACAGTTCGTCCTGATACTGGGGCCAGGGAGTTTCCTTGGTGACTTTGTTGAGGTCCTTCTCAGTGAATAAGCAAGAACAGAGGAGAGAACTCTAAAACCATTTAAATATCAGCAGGTGGTGTGATTTAATTCCACCTTTGTTTTGCAAGGGATATTGTAGAACTGTAGTAAAAGTAAAATTACTAATTGTAGGAGTAAATTTATTACTAATATGTAGTAGTAAAATTACTAATATTGGCTACTTGATACCATGATGTATAATTCTACTCTGGAGTACACAAACATGTTTGATGCTTATCAACATGGGTATCAACAGCTCTTAGTACTCCACTTCTAAGGCCTTTTCTTGGCAGAGATAAGTACAGGGAGAGGTCTCTGAAGCAAGCAAAGCAATCTGAGCATGCACAAGGTCCCTTGCTGTTCTCTGCAATGAAACTGATGGAAATTGATTGTGTCTTCTTTCCCTGGTGCACGTCAGAGAAACATTTCACACTGTGGAATTCCTCAATATCTTGTAGAAAACACAGAGATTTGCGTATTGTACATTTTACAACTACTTTGTGCATTTGGACAAACATATTAAAGGGAGGGCAGTTTAATTTTTACTGTGTTTTTCTGAACTTACCAGCTTTCAGGATTTGAAGGAGCAGTAACAGAAATCCATATCTAAAATGAAAAGCAAACGAGTGTTACAAATGACTTTGCATCTCTGTTGTTTAAATAAGCAATAAACCCAATTTTGATTGTTCTAATATAGTGGCAGAGGTAGGTAAATTAGGTACTGCTCCTATGTAATGGCCCATAAAGTATTTGCATTTTTGACAGCTGCAAAATTTCTGTTTATACAACTCAGCAGTGGTTTGGTGGCCAAGGCCACAAACAGCAGCAAAATGCACTAATATTGGAATCAGGGCAGAGGGCATGAAGGCTGGTGCTGGGCCTGTTTTCTCTTCTGAAAGAATCAATTGGCGTGCTGGACAAACAGGCTCTGGAGAAGATCTGGGTCACTGGGAAGGGCAGTGGCTGCACAGGCCAAAACCCAGGTGTCCCAAACTCTTGCTGAAACTTAAGGTAATTCCTTGGTTTTGTCTGGTTAAAGGACAAACAGCAGCTGACCATGCTGCCCACCAGGTTGTTCACTCAGTAAAAATGTGTAAACAGGAAACCTGCTGATAGTGAAGAGCTGTGCAAAGGTTTTTGCTGGGAAGAATTTGGTGTGTTTAATTACAGTAGGGGCAGATCTGTGCAGGAGTTACCCAAAGGAAAGGATGCCCTAGGAAACCCAGTTTAACCCGTCTATAAAGTCCAAGTGATGTAACTCTCATCCCACAGGAGTTTAAGGAAGATAAAGGGACAGCACTTCCCTGTGCGTTACTTTAAAACAGCCTTTCACCACCACACCTAGTTACCCATTGTGCTCTCCTTCCTCCAGACTGCTGTAGGAAGGGAAAGAAAGATGATGGAAAGGTTTTGGAATGAGAGCTGTGTGGGGCTGCACTTGCCCACCTTGGCATTTCCCCAGGTGCAACAGGGCTGCTGAGCTGAGCTGAGGGGCGGAGTGACAGGAGCACTGGCCTGTCACCAGCGTGCCCAGCTCACCTCTGCAAGCAGGACTGAGAGGCCACACTACAGCTGGCTCCCTTCCCCGGTGCTCTCAGCCCTCAGCCAGGCCCAGCCCTAGGCTGGGGAAAAGGGACAGCTGCTCCCAGCAGGCCATTTCTATCCAGGACTGAGCTCCAGAGTCTCCCACCCAGATCGGTCACTGCTTTCCCTCCAAACCAACCCTGCCCGGCCTGGCCCTCCTCCCTCCAAGCCCTAACCTAAGCTCACTCCCCAGCCGTCATTTCTCACTCTGCTGTGCTTTACAAAATCCTCTCTCTTCCAGGCTTCCTGCCCTTTCCCCACAGCCTCTGCTCCTTTGTTCAGCCAAGCACAGGAATTCATACATCCCTTCCCAGGCACAGCTTTGCTTCTGCCCAGCTTTACTCCCACCTCCTGCCTGGGCACAACCTGGGGCTCCTCTGTTGCAGAGGAGTGTCTCTAATTCCCACTTGCCCCCCAAGAAAATTACCATCTTCCCAAAAATATTCAGCTTCCCATGCAGAAAGCAGAGGACATTCCTGACACAAAATCTACCTCTACTTGAAGCCCCATTTCCAGAGACTGAGGCAGAGAAACTTCAGGCGAGAACCAGTCTGAATTGTATTATTTTTTGTATAGAGAAAACACTGTATTTTCTTTTTCTGTGTCCTTTTAAATTATTTGATAGATGAGGCTTGAAGAGTTTAAGTGCATGCCTGGTGTGGAAAATTTCTGCTCTGTTACTTCAGTAAATCTGCAGTCAGTTTCACAGGAAGTCTCCCAAGGAGTCACATCTAAGCATTCTGTTCTGTTTCTGACAGTGGCTTTTACACGTGGATTTTATTCCTGTTGTATTTTTTACACCTTGCAGGAGTCATCACTTTAGTGCCAGGCTTGCAGATGTCTGTCTCGACAAGCTCAGCTCATGTAGTCCTCAATCTTCCTTAATCCCATGCCTGTGTTTGTTTTATTATTCCCCACGAAAGTTAGAAGCTATGGATATAGCAACTCATTTGAATAGAATGAAAACAATAACTGACTGCTCTTTATGGGACTCTCTGGGGAATTTCCCATGGCAGACACTTGCTATTGCCAACAGACATTTGGATATTCAGCCAGGATTGATTCTTACATGTATGTATACAAAGTGGATCTCAATTTCTTATTTTAATAAGTGATGCCACAGTCAAGGTTGGACAGATCCAGAGATGTCCTCATCCTCCTACCTGGAGGAAGTTGCAGCTGTGGTTTGTGGGGGCAGTGTCAACCCACGACATTCTCCTGGCATAGCTTTAATTCCAAGCTTCAATGGGAAAAAGGAAGAAATGCTCTGCCTATAGAGAAGCCTCCCTTTTACCCTCTACATTCACTCAGCTCCTGTGTCCATCACACCAGCCATGAGCTTAATTAAGTGCTGGCATAGCTGCACTTTTTTGGGTTTTGCTGCCCTAAATTTTAAAAAATACTTTATTTTTTTAACTTTTTAAATTCTTTCCCACACCTTCCTCTTCTGCAAGTTTTTTAAAATGCCGTGTGAAACAGGAGAAAGTTGCACTTCTCCTTTCACACATTCCTGCTGGGTGAGATGATTCTTCCTACCAGCGCCTCAACTTTTTCATCACTACTCATCTTAAAGCCATGGGATGTTGCTGCTGTGGCACACTCTAGCCAGGCAAGAGATAGCCCGATGCTTTAAGTAACAACTTAGGGCTTTGCTCCACTGCTAAGACCCACTTTGTCCCCCAACCTTGTGGCGACTCGGCTCTTCTCGACGAACAGGTGCCGTAGCAGGTCGCCTGCGGAGCTTTTCTAACACCTGCTGTAAAGCAGCGCTACCCTGGGCAATAAAACCCAGGTGAGTCAAGTTCCACCGCGATCCTTCAGCTGAGAATACCCACAGAAGGCCCTCTAACTGCCTGGAGCCCGCCATGGCCGCGGCCGGACAGGGGACCCCTGCCCGGGCTGACGGGGAGCTCCGGTAACACGCGGCTCCTCCCGCCCCCTCCCGCTACTCCGGGCGGACGGGACCCGCTCTGCACCCTGCCCCGGCTCCGGGGGTCGCCCCTGACTCCAGTTAAGCATCCCAACCCCCGCCAGCGCTTTCCCTGCCCGCTGCAGCGGCAGAACTCGCGTTTCGCTGAGGGGGACGAGCATCCCTGCCCGGGAAGCGGCCGCCGCGTCCCAGCGCGCACGGAGCGGCAGCAGCGACCCTTCCCCCGCGGCCACCACTCACCCTCGCCGCTTCATCGTGCCGGAGCCGTGCCGAACCAGCCGTGCTGAGCCGAGCCGAGAGGAGCACCAGCTGCCCGCCTTTGGCCGTTCCCTTTTCCCTCCCACGCCTCCTCCGCCGGGGATTTCCGCCTTCCGAGCGGCCGGTGCGCGGCCAGCCCGCCGCGCCGTGCGGAGCGGGGACCGGCACGGCCCGTCCTGGCGCTGTGGCGGGCTCAGGCACTCGCCCATCCCCACTAATCCCTTGCCAGAGCCTCGTTGATGCCGCTGGATGGGGGTTCCTGGCTCCCGCAAACCCTTCTTCTCCGCAAATCCTTGTTCCCTGCGGGCAGGACGCCGGTCCCCGTCAGGCGGGACGCCCCTCGTGGCTGCTGGGGAGCCCAGCTTTTGCCACAGCACGGAGACAGCGGCATCCTCTTGGCTCTGGAGATCACTCCCTCAGCCCCGGGGCAGGGCAGGGACTGCACCCGGTGCGCTCCGGGATCTCGAAGAATCCTGCCTGGGAACCGGGAAACTTGTTTCAAAGCGCATTAGGTGTATGTTTGCATAAATAGCATATTTGTTCCATATTTATATTGTGTAAATACCTACATGGGATTTGATAGAGAACAGAACCGCACCTGGAGCTGTCGTAGGTGTTTTGGTGAGGAGGTGTTTTAGCACAGCCCGGGTGTTTGAAAGCTGCGGTTCTCAGTCTCAGCAGTTCCATTTTTGGCTCCACATCAGTGGCTGTGTTTGCCTTGTTTGTTGTCAGGAGCTTCAACCCAGCTGGGACCTCTTTGCCCACGTGAGCGTTTGTGACACACCGCACAAAGCTGTCACAGGAGCAATGGTTAAAATCTGCCGCGTTCATGTTTATTTTTTTCTTGGTTTTAGTCACCCTAGGAATGCGATTACGTTGTGCACAATGAACATGAAACTCTGGGGTTGCGCAAGACCCTCAGGTCTCCACGCCATTTCCGCTGCCAGCGAGCAGCAAGAAGGGAGATTTCAGTTTTGGGTCTTAAAGCTGACCCTACTTCAGCCTCTCTGCGTGTCACTGACACCTGCAAGTCAGTGATCAGTTTGGCAGGGTAGGCTTAAGTTTGTGCTAAATTTAAAGAGAGATAAACATTCCTATGGAATCATGCACGAATCAGAGCATATTTGCATCAGCCAATTCATGTCTTTCACAGAGCTATTTCCTGATCGGATATCTTAGTTTGGGAACTGTTATTTTGATATTTTAGGTGTTGCTTTTAATAACGGGCATATGGTGAATGGGGATGCACATGGAATCAGTTCTTTGTGGCTAAAAACTTCATGACTTTAAAAGCTTGTGAGTTTGTATGTGACTTTTTGCAGTTCTGGATATATTTTTTTTCCATCTAAGATGGATGTTTTGAAAGAACTCTTCTGCTGTTCCTTGCAACGGTTTCTATCCTGCTTTTTTTTCATACATATGTACCAGTTTGGGTGGAAAGGAATTTCCCAATAAGCAAGAAAGGCAAATGCGTCTCCATAGCCAGCAATCTCTTTAGGATTTGGAAAGGTCAGGCTGCAAACCTCTTTGCTGCCTGCCTCAGACTTTTGAGTATGGATTGCCTGGTGAATTTTTAATCTATGAGATAACCTTGTCTTCTATTTCCCTTCTAAATGGTGTTCATGAAGGCCCAGACTTAGGCAGGTCCTGACTTGCCCCTATCTGCAGAATTCCTCAGAGGACATTAAATACAAGGATCAGTGACTCCAGTCCTAAGGCACACACTGAACAACCCTGTGGTTAATAAAAGTGGGTTCTCTGCCAAATCATTGCTATTACGTGTGTTTCTTACCACACAAGCAAAAACAAAGAAGTAGCTGCAGCTGATATGGTTCCTTGTATTTACACTGGATAGCACACAACAAAAATGCAATTTTATTCATTTGAACACAAATTTGTTAATATGGCTTTTGCTAGCAATAAATCAGGGTCTTTGGCTCAGGGTCAAAAGAGAGATCTCAGTGACATGATCTTTGCCCTACAAGTATCGTATCAAAAATAAGATGAACTATAACAGGCAGGGATGTTTGAAAAGCCAGGGTGAAAAATTTTCTTCAAAGATGTGGCTCCTCATTCCTATTACCATACACTTGTAGAAAAATTCAGCCAGGGATAGCTGAGTTCCTAGAGTGATTAAAAAACACCCTAATTTTTGACAGCTAATTTGTCCTCTCTTTAGTGTGGACACACAACTTCACACAAAGCATCTAAGGCTGTCCAGAGAAGAAAGTGACTCCTATAGCTTGTGTGTGGCAAATGTGTTGCCCATGGACTTTGAAACTGGAAACACTGGTAGGATTTGGGGAAAATAAGGGAGGAAAACAATATCCCAGTTTTTCCAGGCTCTTAGACAGAGAAGTGAGAGAGCTGTTTGCTTTCAAATGTGTCATGCAAAGAGAACTGGTGGATCTGCAGAACAGTCGTCTCGTTAATACAGTTATTGAGAATTCAGAGTGACTTGGTTTTGTGAGACAGATATAGAAGAAAAGATGATCTCAGAACAGATTGAAACATCTCTGGGGAAAGAAAAAAGGGGTGACATGGCTGTGTGCGGTGTGGAGAACTTCAACTGTATTTGGAGTCAGACAGCCATGAAGGAAATGCTGTGACGCCTGAAATACATCCAAATCCTTACGGGATGGTGTCCACAAATCTCTGGCTTTTGCACTGTGGAGGTTTCAGTGCAGGACACTAAAGCTTTACTAAAGTAAAGTATGACTTGCAACTGAGAAAAAAAGTCAAGAGAGAAATCACAGTAGCTTTAGCCACTTGTGCGATTTTATGTAGGGGTAAAGAACAAAAGAAGGTACAAGGCATGAATGATTTTGCGACTTTTTTCCAACACTGTTTTTCTACCTACAGAGAAGCTAGGAGGATTAGCAAATGGAAGTGGGACATTTAATAGAGGATGAGGGGAGGACTGCACAAACACTATTTTTTTCCTTAACTAGTGGAGACAGTGGAGTAAGATAGCAAAGCTGACTGCTATGAACAGTCTGGTGGTGAGGGAAGAGATGCAATTGCAATTAAAGTATCTTGTGATTCTGGGAAAATGATTTGTGAGAAGTGAATGAACAAAGAGGAAACAATAGTTTGTCTGTTTGCTCTCTAGCTCACATTTTGTTGTCACACCGGGCACCCATGGAATTGGCCAAAAATATCACTTTTAACACCCAAATTCCAAGGTTGTTCCACGCAAAAGAGGAAACCTGTAGCCCTGTAAAACACATATTCTGGGAAAAATGTGCTCTATGTGTGTGGCTGCAACAGCAATTGATTTATTTATACCCAGAGAAGGAAAGTACTGTGTCATACTTAGTTATGTTGTTACAAAGGAGCACTGGTACTCACAGTTCTCTATTAGTTGTGCATGTTGAAACAGTTGATTTCCTGTTGTTTTTGGAATAGCAAGGGAATAATTATCTTGGCAGCACTGTTCCCAGCTCACTGTCTGTGTGCATTTTCTAAAAAATGAAAAGATCCACCACAGTAGGTCATAACTGAAACTGTCTCTTGAGCCTCTTGTATTCAGGCCATATAATCCTGTGTGGAATGACTGCAAAGGAAGAGTGCTCTTGCTGTCTGAATTGCCCTCTGCTCCTTTGCTCGGCTTCATTTCTGCAAGATACCCTTTGCTCTGACCGTTTGCTCAGGACACCAGATAATGCATCAAAGAATCTGTTTGGGAATAGACTTCACAGGTTTTAGGGTATGAAGTTCATTCTGGAGAAGGGTTACTTTCTTTTACCCAGATTCACAACATTGATTATCAGAATGACAAGAGAGGGAGCACAGCTGAATAAACCCAACCTCAAGCCAGATGCAGATGCATTAAGCTGAGGAAGAGAAGGACCAGATGGTCTGAAACCATCCAGCAGAAGTTTTCCTACTCCAAAAGGAGGTTGTTAGTTTTTAGGACAACTTCTTCAGCATGGCATATCTGATCCACATAACACACAGAGCATTGGAAATCCTCTGAGCAATTAAAAAAAAATAAAAAAAATCACAGCTAAGCCTGGATCCCAGTGACTGGCAAACTCTCTACAGAGAGCATGAAGAGGGAGTCCACGGTGCACACATTGGCTGTTTTCTGGTTAAAATTAAAACATAAAGGTATTTAGAACCTACCAAAACTAATTTCAAACCTCAGCCTTCCCAAACTGTGGTAAGATGGAGTCCATAAAATGCCTTATAATTAGGGTCTCTTTTTGTTTGTGGTCTTCTGTGAGGAGAACTAATGAAATGTTCAGAGAAAACACTTAGGAGCCATCTTGGCGATATCTGAACAGGTGAAATATTTTTCAAATGCAAACAAAATTATGTAGAGTCTCAAGACTAATACTTATTCTAAGGACATAAAGTGCAGCACAGGTATTTGCTGTACAAATTAAAAGATTTTGGTTTCATATCTCACTGAACATCAAGAATTTTTAAGAGGCAGATTAAAAGAAAAAATATCCGTAATTTTATACATATAATTGTAACTTACTTATGATTATCATTAAGTGAACATAACTGTTGAAATAAATGAGCTCTGATTTGAAATTATAAAACATATCAAGCATGGGTTTAAAAACTGATATTGTGTTCCAGTCTAAGTGGACCTTATAGAAAGCTATTTTAAGAACAGGTATAGTTAAAAAAAAATCTAAATGCTACATTAGAAAGCAAATATGTATCTGTCCTGCTCTGAGATATTGCCATGAAGTAAAGAATCTAGCAAATTTTGGAAATCAATCTCTGATAAGAAAATATGCCCTCTTGAAGAAAAGCAGCTGTATTCCTGGATACATTAGTGTCAGAGCAATACAGTGCCCATCACATACAAAAATTTATGTTTTAATATTGTCTTTAGAAATAAAAAAAAAGTAGAACATATTGTGACTCATAGCACAGTTGAATAGGAAACCATGTAATGAAACAGGATATGATACGGGTGCCAATTAGTAGAAATGGGAACTGAAATCTGTATGACAATGTTGTTTATTGAATTCTTTGATAAAATATGGTACTACTACTAGGATTTAATGAGAACTGTATTTTCATTTTATTGTAAAAATGTGCTTTGGCCCTCATATAACTCAAAAATTCTCTCTAATAGCACTTGCAATGCAAAGTGTCGATACTGTGTAGTGTGGCATTTGGGTTTTTGAAAATGTGGTTGCAGGACAGATGAGTGATTGGGCTGAATTCCCCTAAAAGCCCGGTCTTTCAGGATGTGTAGTGACCAGTAGGTCAGGACATGAGGCCTGGTTCCATGATGGGCTAAAGGCAGGTCAGTACCTGTCAGTACAATGAACACAGGTGGGGATCTGCCTGTGGATGCTGCCTGGGTTTTTGTGTGTGCTGCCACGCCATGAAATGCAGCCGTGGATGTGCTGCCTCTTTCTTCTACTCACAGCAGGACAGGGCTCACTCCAGAAAAGAAAATATGAGCAATATTGCGTGGTTCATCGGCTGGTGATCAGCTATCCAACATCTTCCTCCAGCCCCTGGTGCTCAACTTCTTGCACCATTGATTGCATATATGTAATATTTTGTAATGGTTTTATTCTGACTTTCCTGACCTTTTTACTTCTTTTTTTTCCTGCCACTTTTCTCCAGCTGATATTGCAGTGTGGCCTCTTTGTCCTTTTCCCCTCACTGATGTTGGTGTGATGTAATGCAGGCAAGATTTGGTGGAGCAGCACACACTGCTGTACCAGTTACAAATCAGAGAGAGAGAAGTGGGTTTTATTTCTCAGTTTTGTTTGTCAGATTATTGTTTGCCACGTTATTTTGCAGACCGAGAGAAAGGGAGAAAGAAATAAAGAAAAAAAGAAAGAAAGAATCTACCTCAGAGCTGTAGGTACTCCTGTGAAAGGTAAAGGCAATAATGCGATCTTTGTCTAGACACATTCCAGAGATAATACACTCAGATTTTCATTTCTGAAGGGGGAATTTTGAAGATTCTGCTCTTTTGTATGAAAATAAGTCATGATCTGCCATAACTTGATGATATTTAAGATGAGGTTTTACCATTTATAACCAGAAATAATTCTTTGTGGGGTAAAGAAGGATGTGATCTGGCAGGGTGTCAGCTGCTCGGTGAACACTGATGTTACTTCCATGAAATACTCCAGGAAGCAGTGAAAAGGAGATGAACATTGCCATCCATCTACACACACTTGGGTGGTCATGCTGCACAGCCAGCACGGTGAAGCAAACATTGACCCCTGACTTTGTGACAGCTGAGGGGATTTTGCTCCAGACAATGCTGGACACTCCTGCTCTGCCATTGGGCTCCAGCCCTCCAGGTTCCCAAGGCATCAGCACTTCTGGGACAGCTGGTTTCAGCCACAACACTCCCTTTGCTGCAAAGAACAAAGAAAACCCCCCCAGTCTGCTTTCTGAACGTGCTGCACCAGAATGACTTCATCCTTCTGATCCCAGGGGCAGTAGCAGAGGAAGGGGCAGCTGGAGACTCCGGCATATTTGCTCCCACGGGTACCTCACCCACCTCCTGTCTTGCTTGGCATCTGTGTTTGTTCTGGTAACTGCAGAGGCTGAAGGAACATTAAACCTGCTATTTTGCCTCCTCTAGGCGCCAAAGTCAAAGGGCCCTGAGTTCTTCAGCAAATGCTTGGCTAGAGCATCGCCTCCAGAAAGACCTCCAGGTTTAACCTACAACCCCAGGACAAACACATCCACATGGATCTGCCATGTCAGCCAGTGAGTCATATCCAGACCTCATTGTTTTTACTCTTATCAACTTCTTCTTTACTCTCCCATGGCAGTGGCCTAGATTTGCTTCCAGTCTTTGGTTTCCCTTCTCATTTCTGTGCTGGAGTGAAGAGCCTTGCTAGAATGACTACCTCCTCTCTCCTTTCCCTCAGCCAGCCATGTGATGGGCTTTGTGCCACAGCATTCCACTGAAATACGTTTCTGGTGTTTGTTAACACTGACCTTTCATTGCATTTCTTGCTTTTCTGCAGCTTGAGGAATTATTGGCATGGCCTATTGTTCTTCACCTGTCCAGCAGTGCAGCTAAGGGTGGAATAGAACCCAAATTCAAAGGCAGCTCAATGAATGAGTCAATACAACAGGACTGATGTGCATTAAACGTGCAGAATCAGGTCCTTTGCCTCTCCTCCAGCAGAGGGGCAACATATCAGACAAATTTAAAGTCTTTAAACACTTGTGTCTATTCTTAGTGGAGCATTGAAAGTGAAAAATGCACAGTTAACTGACTGGCTCTTCCCAAAACCTTAAGCGGAAAATGGAAAAATAACAGAAAGGCAGACAGACATACAAAATCCTTGTAAACCCACTTTTAAGACCAGATGACTTGCATAAATAAGCCATAATTAAGCTCTGAGTTAAACGTTGTAGAAACTGATTTTTTGAGGACAGGACAGAGTTCAGCTTTTCCTTCATTGTTTTTATAATTTTACTGTGCCTCAGGAGTAACAGGTCCCCAGTTTTGTTATTTTAAAAATGCAAAAATGCTCTTGTGACCAGTAGACAATTTTTAAAAATAGTCTAAAGTACATGCATTTGAAATATTTTTGGTTGCACAGAAAGGGATTTTTTCTGTTCGTTTGGTTGGATTTTTGTGTGTGTGTGTGCGTGTGCTAATTCATGCTCTTAGTGGAAACAAGGGAATGTTGCTGTTGTAAAGACAAATATTTATTTCATTATTGAAAGTACTGGGCAGTCGTTCAGCCTTTGAGGACTGAGATTGCTGAGAGATGTTTTCAGATCGTATTCTGATTGTTTAAGAGATTACAGGTTTAGTTTTCTAGAGCACCTGTTAAGTTTCTCTGTAGTGTGAAGGAGGAGTTGTAATCCCTTCATTCTCCCCTTTGAGTGTGTTTATATTAGCAGGATCTAAGTCTGCTGTTCTGCAACAAATAGGATTAACAGCCTGTCTGCTCCTGCTGTACCTCAGCTGGTGTGCAGAAATGCACATTTCTCTTCCCCTCATGAGCGTGTTTGTGTGTGTTTGGCACACAGCAAGACCACGAGTGAAGGACTGCTAATGGATGTGCAGCTGTATCCCTCCTCAATCCTCCCTCTCAAATCCTCAGGAGATTTCTTAGGAGCAGGAAAGCTGCTGGGCAATATTTGGACCTTCTCTGAGTGACTGTTTCAGGGACTGACTCATCTCTGCAGTGGTCATTTCCCATGTTCAAATCAGTTTTATTTTATTTTATTTCCCAAAGTAGGTCAACTCAGAGTTTGTGCTGTTGCACATCTCCCTGGGAAGTTTATTTGTTTAATGTCTGTTGTTAGGATTTTGGCTGTGGGAGAGGAAACAACAGATGATTACAGACTTTCAGGGGGGAATTTGCAAGGCAACTTGTCTGTGAACTAAAAGAACGTTTGGGATAATTTTTCTTGTCCTAGTGGTTTTCACTCCCATTCAGTGTATAATACATCAGCCTTGATAGAAGGGATCATTGCCCTTACAGCTCATAAGACTGTTCTAGAGAAAGTATTGGGGTTTTAAAGTTTTGTGGGGGCTTTTTTGTTTGTTGGTTTGGGGTTTTGTTTTGTTTTGTTTTGTTTTTAAATTGACCAGATTGGGCATTCGTTTAATTTTAGGGGAGGGAAGGAATCCCAGTTCTCTTGCATGCTACTCATGTATCTACACAGCAGATGGAGTCCATACTGTGCTCACCTTTCAGAATATCAGGACCATGGCAAGGGAAATGCATGTATGTATTCACATGGGCATGGATCCACAAGAAATGTAAGATGACATTGTTAAAAAGCTGTATCTTTTCCTTGACCATTTCATTTAGAGAACTTCCACCCATAAGTCCAGGAGTTTAGAAAAGAAAGTAGCAGGAATGAAAACCACATTGAATGAATACATTGGTGACACAACAAACATCACCGAGGCAACTTAAAATTCAGCAGACATTTATCTTTTACTTGATTCTCTGCATTCCATACAGAGATTTTCACCCAGATTCCAGCCTGCTGGAATAAAAAATGTGAGCGCATGTGAGGTAAGAACGCTCAGTTTTCCTATTTGTGCTGATTTCCCCACCCAAACACCTTTTTTTTCCATGCAGGGCCGTGCAGGGTTTTCCTGGAATCACAGTTGGAAGGGTCTCAGTGGAGCATGCACACAGAGGCATTTCCTGTGCCTGTGGGCTCCTCACATGGGCTGCCCAGGCCCATCCACCCACACAGCCACAAAAGCAGAACAAGCTGTGAAAAAGGACAGAAATGCTGAAGCAGTTACTCAGTGACACAATGGAAAATGGTGTACGGAGTATGGCGCACTTCTAAATAAGCACAGCCAGGAGTTGCAGGGATGTGTGAGAGTGTGTGAGTGCCTGAATCGTCCATGGTGGGACTGACGGAGGGCATCCCTTCCTAGTGAGAGTGCTGCTAGCAGTGCAAATCATTTAAGAACATCTGGGATAATTCTGTCCCTGAAATTTGGGGGGGATTTAATTTAAATCTGCTATTTGGACCCACAATACCAGACGTACCTCTAATACATATTACAAATGTTTTTAACTTTAAGACCTCCTTGGAATCTATTAATTTCTAAATAAGATTCCTTGCCAGTAACTTTTTTTCCCCAGCCAATATCAAACTCCAGTAAGTTATCTGGACTTGTTGTTCTAAATATATTTTTTCCTGTTTCACCACCCAACAATATGTTTTAATTGTTTCTGAGAATCTTATATTTTGGTTTGTGACTATGGCTTTGCGTGAAGCCAGTCCAGTATGGTCTTGCCCAAGCAGAAGGCATCCATTTGACATTCTTCTAATTCCCACCGGAAAGATCAAAATATTTGGAAAGCCATCAAAAGGAGAGCAAGTCCTGCAGGGGAGAATATCCCCTGCTCTAGTACTACAGCCTTGAGCATTTTCTGAGTAATATTTTGTAGGAATATTTCTGCTGACCGCTGGCAGCCTGAGAAAGCATCTAAAACTCGTGTCCTAAGGTTGCTACAGCAATTGGTGGTGTTTCACTGGGGTTGTGCTGAGATCCAGCTGTTGAACACAGGGCTGGCTGCGTGGCTGGGCTGCTTTTGACGCTGTGTTCAGACACAGGCAGGGTTTTTACTCTGCTGAGGGGGAGTAGCTGAGAAGAGAGAGGTCTGTGAGGCTGGTGACTGCCTGCACTCACACCTCAGCAGCAGGCTTTGCCAAAAGGTGATGGACCTTGAGCCAGGGACAAGGCCGTGAGGTGAATTAGTCTGGGGCCAACATCAAGAAGCAGCAGCAGAGCTCGGTCTCCTCCCAGCTGGCAGTGGTGCTTGGTTAGAGAGTGTTTTGTACGGCCTTTCCTCAAGTGCTGAAAGCAATTATCTTTAATAATTACCCAGTAAAATAATAGTGTAGCTGTAATTTAATGTTATTGCTTTGGTTCTGTGTCTGCTTCTCATCTGTTGCCAGACTGGGTGCGAATTGAGGTTGCCCAGAACAAAACAGTAACGTAAAGATTGAATTGTAACAGTTACATTGACTTTTTTTTCTGGTTTCCTGTCAGCTCTCGGGAGATTATATTTCCTGATTATTATCCTGTTTATATTCAGATGTGAAAAACCTTGCAAATACACTGTTAGAAGCAAGATAAAACACTTTCAAGTATGTTGACAGAATGATTTTAAAACTTGTGGACTAAGAAATCCTGTTTTTTTCTCAGATTCACAATCCTGTACAGTTTTCTCAAAATGGGACAGGTTTTACTATTCTAACCTATAAATAATTGTTTTGGTAAGCATTTGCAAAGGTTAAAGAGAAAGAATATTTTTATGCATTAGTGTTTATGTAAAAGACCTGATGGATACTGATGGAGGTTTCCACCCTCAGGCAAGTGGGCTTTGTAATTGAGGACACACAGGTGTCAGTGGGACTGCCTCAATAAGGGATTTACAGAATAAAGACCTCAGTGTTTTACAAAGTCACCACAAAGGTCAGCATAAACAGTCTCTGAGCAGCTAATGGAATAACATAAAACCAATCTCATCCTCATGTCAAATAAAAACAATAACGTGATTGTAGAAGGAAAATAAAAGGGGTGGGTTTTTTATGCACCATGGAAGAAATATGAATAAGGAAAGCTGTAGTCTAGGTCTGAATCAAGAGCATTAAGAGTCAACAAGATCTTATTTGCATAAGTGAAATCTAAACCAGGGCTTAATAGGGAAATGACAGAAATTTCATAAATTTTGGATAACCCCTGGCCTGAGAGACAGCTTGTTTTAGTCAGTTTACATATATGCTTTATATTTGCAAATATTAATTGAGCAGCTCTTGTAGCACTGAAAGGACTATTAGTTTAAGCCAGGAAAGAATTTGTTAGGTCTGTATTTTAAGCATGCCAGCAACCAATGTTATCAAAACTCTATTGTATTAAGAATGTTTACTATCCTTTTTAGAGCACTTTAAAAGAATGTTTTCATTGTGACTGTGGTAGAAGTAGATACTGAAACTTAATAATAATTGTGGCAAAACAAGCACTGTCTGCTTATGATTTAGATAAATAAAAATGTGACCTTTCTGTCTTAGGTCAGCTTTGAAGAATTAAAATAAACATATTTTATTTATCAAGGGAACAGCTCAAAATTATTTAACAGGATTTTCATTGTATACAATTTTAGGGCAGTAAAAAGGAGCCACTTTGCAGTTTATGTGATTTCATTCATTATGAGATGTAGTTAGGGGAAGAGACTTGCTCTCAAAAACACCCCCCATAAATTCTGGGAATGCAGGAAATGTAAGGCATCTTGTCTAGAATATAATTAATATCTCTGCCATTTCAAGAAATATTTTTGGTTCTTTCAGCATGAGGACAATACTATGAAGTTGCAGACCAGGAGAGAAAAATTTTAAAAGTCCCAAGCCAAGTCCGCTGGTCACCCAGAGGATCAGATCCTAACAAAGTAGTAAAGTACCTGCAGATAACAGGGTAGGCTTTATTCTTCAGTAATAACCTAAGGGGATGGTGGGAATAGCTGGCTGTTTCACCAGAAAAAGTAGGGTCAGAAGTGAGAACTCTTGAACCTACATAAACTCCTGGTGGTCACCTTTGAGCAGATGGTATGTCATTTCCTGCAATTATCCAGTTCTGGATGTTCTTTGGGTGATATCTCTGTATGGTCGAGGCTTTTGCCTTTTAAAAGAGAAAAATACACAGTTGTGTGCAACTCTTAGGCTACAGTGTCAACCAGGTTTTAATATTGTGAGGGGCATTAGACATATTCTTTGTATTATGGGCTGGATAGGGCAGTTCCCTTCTCTGGTGAAGAGATTTCTGCTGAGGCCAACACAAGCATGTGACTCTCATGCTTTCTAAGACCAGCATCCCAACTCTGTGGGGATGGGCCTCTCCAACAAATAGTACTGTAATACCAGTGATAAATCTGTAGTGCTTTAGTTTGTGTGGATGGTTTATAGTTCTTTTAATATCAGATACAGAGCTGTTTCTGGTATCGAAGAACTATATGGAAACATCTATTTCTCATAAAAGCATTGACAGTCTTGAAAAAATAGGTGCTGGAAAGTGATAAACACACAGCATACTAAAATCTGAGAGTATTCACTTTATTAGTGAATATTAGTGCATCAAAACTAGGAACACAGTCAGATGCCTGTGGCATGCACAGGCTCCGTGGTTGCTTTTTTAAATGTTGTTTTAAAGTCACTTAGTATTAATCCATAACAGACTTAGGCCAATAACTTTGTCTAAGACTTCCCACAGCCAAGGATGTTCAGATAGGAATCTCAGTGTAATATGAAATCAATTTGTGCAAGATGTATTCCAGGCTTCCAATATCAGCCGGTTATTTTCTCTCTAATCCTTGGGTAGGTTCAAGCTGAGACCCTCCCTTCATTTTTAATCTGGTGAATGGTTGATATTTTGGCTAAAGAGACATCACAGAGGCTGCTGCCCCCATCTAGAACAGGTTTAAAGAGCAGGAAAATAAACTAGGGCAGCCTTTAAGAAAAAGAAAACATTGTCACTCTGAAGGACAAAATGTATGTCAGTCAGGAAGGACCTAGACTCCAATGTATGAGCGTGAGTAATAAGGGAAGGCAGTGGCTTTTCTGAGAACTTTCAAGGACTTTAAAGAGGCAAGAAACTGTTTGTGGTTGCCCATTAAAATCAAGATTACCCACATACAGCCACAGGAGTGACCCCCCAGCACTGCCAGGAGCTGATGGACACTCCAGGCCGTGGGGAGGAGGTGGGAAGGGCGATGGGCGCACAAGGCTTCACTGGCCCAAGCTCATGAAAAGAGGCTCCCAAATTCTCTCTTTTAAGTAAGAAAGACATGGCAGTAGAAGTTGTTTGAGAGGGAATATGCTGCTTCTCACATGTATGAAGATTTCTATATGTTTGGCTTAATGAGGGAGAGAATGCTGGGGGACGCTCAGGGTCAGCACAAGGCCACAGGCCACATGGAGCAGCCATTTCCACCGGATTTATTTCAGACCCTGGGTTGGATGAGATCCAGGAAGAGGCTGAGAGGAATTTTGGGATGTGCTCCATACTTGTAGGTGACACAGGGTCCCTGAGGTGTGGCACTATGGCAGAGGGTACAGCCTCTCTTGAACTCTGGTGGTGTCTACGAAAGGCACACCAAAAAAACCAACCAAACAAACAAACTTATACGAGTCCAAATACAAAACGAATGCACCAGCTAAAATTTGTATGGGGTTAATCAAGTCTGTACAGAAGTCACTCCAGAGTCACTCTGAAAATAAAGTAAGGGAGAGAGGGCACTGTTTGCTGTGGCTCTGGAGTTGTTCCCACAGTTGCCAACCCCAAACCAAGTTGTCTGTGGCGGAGTGCCGCGTTCAGTCATTTCTTGACCATAAAACCACTTGGAAACCACATGTAAAGCACTTATTCCTTGTATCTCAATCTAAATTGACCCTCTTGTAATAAAAAAAAAAAAAATGAGGACAGGTAGAAAGACCATCAGAAAAAAATTCCATTACCTATAGCTCCAGAATTTGAATTGCTGTGCCATGGAAATGCACAGGGTTTATATCACAGAGCTGTTCTTGGCACTGGCAGGGAAATGAGCATGGATACACCCAGACTTTGAATTGCACGATGTTAACAGCTTTCATGTAGATGAGGATTTTTCCAACAGGCATAATTAAGAAATAGTCTAACAGAATAATTTATGTTGTATTGATTTGCATTAATGTGGAAGAAAATATTCAGCAGTTCCTGGAATAGAGAAAATGGCAGTGAGTCTTGTATGTCATTAAATCATGTATACTCTTAGAAACTCTTTTATTCAAGCATTCAAACTCATTTATTCTTCTGTCCTGGAGATATAAATCACAATGCCAAATTTTATTTACTTCTATACAAAAATTGGCATGCACAGAATCAGTCTTTTACTCTCTGAGGATGCATACTCAATAAGGAGGATTTTTTTTCTAGAAGGAAACTCCAAAAATTCTGGGCAAACAATGCTATATATTGCTTGTGTACTTGATTTTCCCATAGGAACCAAAAGTCTGTGCATTACAAAAATGTGCAGAAAGGCACAGCAGAGAACTAGGTTGAAAAAAATATTCTCCATGTTTCTCAGTTTAAAAAAATATATGTTTTTTTAATTTGCTTGGTTTTGGTCATTTTCAGGAAGGCTGGAAAGTAAGATGGTTTAAAAGTTCAGGGCTAATACACCCTATTAGAAATACTATATTGCAGGAGAACCAAAATGTCTTTTGCTAAATAGTTCTGTAATAATAATTTAAAAAATCTTTTTGATTTCTCATCAAGTTTTTTAAGCTAATTGTGAGGCATCAGAAGGGGGACAGCTCTGTGCTTACCACAGGGCAGCAGGAGCAAGATCTGCTTCTGATCCATGTGCTGTTTGTTCATTAGAACCAGTGAGGCAGAGTTTGCTTGGTTAATTCCTGATTTCATACAGTGTTTGTTTGCTGGCCCTAAAGCTTGTCAGGTGTGCTCACCTTTCAGAAGCAAAAGGACACTTGTTTGGGCCCTCAGGCAGACAGACACCTCTCAGAATGATTCTGCTCTGAATAAAAAAACTGCTTTTCGTAATTGAAAGCAATTATGATTGAAGTTATCCAAAGAGGATAATAAAACAGACTTATTTGTCATGCGCTTTTGGTTTTCATTTCCCAGGAGGAGAGGTCTGGAGTGGTGCTTGCCGTGGGTGTTGCATCACTGCTTGGCAGCAGGGCTGCTGCTCTGCGTGCAGAAATCACTGCGTGCCTGCGGGCAGCCTGCCCGTCCTTTGAGAAATGATCCACCCAAGCCATGTGTGCCTTTGTCACCCCAGCTCCTCCAGCCTGGGAAGATCATAAAACAGTTCCATGGCGCAGCTGAAACTGTAGGTAATGATTCTGGAATTAATGGTTCTACGTGCTGCAGACACAAACACAGCCAGCACTTGACTGTGGTCACGGTGCTGCACGGGAAGGTTTCAGTTTCTGAGTTTCAGTTTCTGAGTCCCACACTGCGTCCTGTGCTGCTCACACCTCACACCTGCCCTGCAGGGCAGCAGCCAGCACATCCACGTGGAGATTTGGTGCCCAAAGGTGGGCAGTGGTGCCAGGACAGGTGACCCTTGGCATCTGGGGGTGCAATGTGGAACTACAGGAAACTTGGAAGCACCTGGCACTTGATTCACCTTCCTCATTTCCAGCAGTGAAAACGACCTTCTGTGAAAGTAGCACGATCTTCCTCATTATGGAGAGGAGCCCTCCAGACAGGCTGCTGGCCCTGGATAACAGAACAGTTGCATTTCATGTTAATTGAAACTGATGCTCGGGCTCGGGACTCCTCGTTAAAATTCTGAGCAGCACATTTATGTGGGCGAGAGGAGAACCAGAAAGGCCGTGTGGTTTGTGTCAGCTTCATCCTCCTATTGCTCAAGAGCAAAATTGCCTAGGGAAATAAAGAAAAAATCCTCTTTGACCCAAAACTTCGGGCATTTTCAGTGAGGATAGAAAGATTCTTGTCCATAGTAGAGCGCCGTGAGACACTTGGAGAGTATTAACTTCATTCCTTGGAACAGCATAAGAATAGTGGATGTTAAGGAATAGAAGATCCTTCCCACACTTCCCTTTAATCTGCTGCAACTTTATTCTGCAACTGGCGGAGCTCGGCTTCCCCCTCCTGGGGACAGGATGGATGGGCAAGAGCAGACAGAGACTTTTCCTTCTCTCGGTGCTCCAATATGGAGCATTAATCCCCTGACTCTGGATACCTCTGGTTTTATATTCTTGAGAGGCTTGTGAAGGGCAAGGTGATTTGGAAATCAAGCCTGTTGAAGCAGGATGAAATCTGCTATGGCAGTGTTTTTATCTCTGCTAGAAAAATATTTGGGGTCTAATCATCAAAGTCCACAGTTGCTGTTCTGAAATGTTCAGTGGTGATAGTCAGCATTGTTTTGGTGCTGTAAATAGAAACCCTGTGTGCGCCTGACACAGATGTTAAATTCTGAGTCACAAGAAAATACTTTTACCTTTATTAACTTGAAAAATCCTTTTAAAGTTTGCAAAACAGTGGTTTAATAGTTCAAGGGTAATTTATGATTACCTTTTAAGACAAAAGAGCACAGTATATGTTTTGAAAACAAAGGCATCCTTATTACAGCAATATGGACAAAAGAAAACAGTGTAGAATCTATCAGGTTCAGCAATAACATTATCCTTTCAGTTAATCAGTCAAAAGACTGTGAAGATTTATACCTAAGCATAACAGCCCATCAGCTGGGCAGGTTATTTCTGATTTCTTTTTAGTAGCCTGTGAGTGCTCAAGCACAGATACATAAAACACAGCTGGTTACTCATGGATTTAGCACTCATGGAAGCATCAAGGGCATCCAGTCTCTTAAAGCAGGGACACCTGTTCATATGAAACACCAAAGTTTCAGGTTTTGAAGATGTACAGGTCCCTTTTCATGAAGGCTCAACTTACTTTTTTTACTCCTCCTTTTAAAATCAAACACAAAGGTATGACCTTTTTATCTCAGTTTTTTAATTTTTTCAGAAGAAGCTGGCAGATACCCCACCTTTGATGAAGCAGACACATTTAAATGGAGACACGTCTGGGAAGACTAAAAAAGAAACTACGATTTGTTTATGCAAAACTTGGTGTGTGGTGGTCCTGGAGTCACATGGAAGCTTGAATTTCATTAGTGGCAGCAATTCTATATATGTCCATAAATCCTCTTGTATGTTTTATTTGATTTGCTAAGGCAGCTTCCAGAAAAGCAAGATTATCACTTATTTGTGTAATTTGTGACACTTATTTGGGGAATTCCGTTTTTACTGAGAAAGGGAATTGGGGTTTTAAAAGTCACAACTTCTTCCCTGTTTCTTACATAACTGTTGTCCCACAGGTAATTTGTCTGAATATATTTGGTAAATAGCAAAAATACTTAAAATATGAAGTATAATAGTAATTAAGTGATGATAGTAATTAAGTGTAATTAAAATACTTAAAAATCTATTTTTGCACAAACCTGAATTAAAGTCTTAATAAAAAAAAAAATCAGGAAATAGACCATGTATTAAGTAGGTCACTGCTGCATGTTTCCACACCAGAGGTTTGTCTCTCATCTGGATTTGTGTAGCTTTTTCATTCTGAGCTCTACATTTTGTTGTGCTCTCGTGCCAGGAGATGTGAAGAGTTAAAAATTTCTCTGTTGTGCGCTCTAGTGGAATTACCTCATAATTATTTTTCCAGACTTTTAAAATGAAAACTACTTGGCAATTTTCTCAGTAGACTTCTAAGAAACCAGCAGAGAGTCTGGTTGCTCCTTCAAGTCATCATGCCAGCCAAATCATGATACACAGGAAAAAAAAAAAACTATTTATTTAATAATGAATACGTGATATGAGCCTGGAAATTGCCAGACTAGATACAAATTTCAATGAAAATACTAAGATATTATTTGTATCCTATGTCTTCATCTAATCTAAAACTAAAAATTTCTTCCTGTCGCCCGTTCCTGTTCAGATATCCAATTCTTTTACACATAGACCAAAAAGCTCTTAGTTCTGCAATAAGTAGCTCTTATTAATGCATATTCATCAGCTTTGTTAGAAAAGAAAATCAAAGTCAGGGATGTACTTCAGTGTGTTAGAAGATATATTTCAAAAGATGTGAACTTGGCTGGAATATTACAAAGGTTCCAACATTAGAAACTCTCAGTTCTACACAAAGATAATCTGGTGAAAAGCACTTGCTATTAAGCTGTGCAAATTTCTGCCTCATACAAACCAGCTTTAGTTGTCAGCTATGGAAATATTTGTTTCCAGATATGCCAGCTTTGGCTCTATTCCCAAGATTTTAATTTTCCAGTGTTACCTGCTGTTGCCCAATCCAACAGCCAGTCCTCCATGATTTATTTTTAAGAGCAGGATCTTCAACTTGCAGCTTTGATTTAAAGGAAAAGAGCAAAACAATCAAACCCCCCCCCCCCTAAATATTTTAACCAGATCAATTTCCCCTTGACCTTAGATACCTTCTGTGTCCCAAGACCAAGAATTTGGAGGACCAGGTGTAAAATGCCCATGGATCCCCCTGAAAGGAGCCACAGGCAGCAGTGACAGATCACCCTGACTTCCATCCTTCTCCAGAGCTCCAGAGCTTTGTTTTTCAGGAAGTGTTGCAATTCTTCATTAGGTGCTGACAATGGCATCTGAATATTTTCAACAAGATTTCCAGATGATATAATTCCCAGATTTTATATGCTTTTAGGAATTGACAGCACGGATCAGGTTTACCACTGATGAATTGAGTGTGAAAGTATCTGTGAGCCTAACCCTTACGACAGCTTCTTTCTCTTACTGTACTTTTTCCTCTCTTTAACAATCCCCTATTTTTAGTTCCTTATTCAAGCAATGGAACTGAAATAAAAAGCAACACTAGTGGGAGCCCTCGGCTGGCTGGACAGCACTGACACAGCCCAGTGACAGGACCAGGGGGAATGGCCTCACACTGAAAGAGAGTCGGTTTAAATCAGATATTCAGGAGAAATTCTTTACTGTGAGGGTGGGGAGGCCTGGCACAGGTTGCCCAGAGAAGCTGTGGCTGCCCCATCCCTGGAAGTGTCCAAGGCCAGGTTGGATGGATCTCAGAGCAGCCTGGTCTGGTGGAAGGTGTCTCTGTCCATGGCAGGGGGCTGGAATTGGAGGATCTTTCTTTTCCCTTCCAATGCTCCAGGGCTTTCTATGATTCTATGATTCAACTTTCCCTACTTTCATTGCTCCATTTTTTAACCTCTGCTGCAGCCTGCTGAGATTCCTGGGTGTTTTTCTCTGTGGCAAACGGGAAACTTTGTATTTCCACCACCCAAGTCCACCAGTTTTGATTCATTTGCAGGACATCTCACTCAACCTGTGCTTCCATTTTAAGGGGTGGTGACATGAATCTCCCAGGACTATTCAGGCCACCAAGACAGACCCAAGGCAGAGAGGCTCTGCAGTAGGACCTGACCTGTCCCTCCATTTTCACTCTCCCAAAGGCTCTCCTCCTTCCACTCCCCAAAAAGCTTTGACATTATTATTTCATAAGATAATACAACCATAAGAATGTGGCTGATATTCTCGGAATTTCTATATTGCCTGAGTTATATCTTACTCGATTTTTAGTGGTAAATGGAAAAGGATTTTTAGATCCTAACACTGATAGATCTTTGGTGATCTGTGTGAAACAATACATTTCTTTAAGCTAATTGAATTGTTAAGAAATGCCTGTGCTAATTTTATCATCAATTTTTGCCTTATTAGAAGGTCCCTATTCATGTCAGGATTTTATGCTGAAGATTCATTTTGATGTGTTTTTCTCAGGATAGCAAACAGTTACAGTTTAAATCATCTAGACTGCACTTGATTAAAACATCTGTGAACCTGAGTGTATTAATTGTTTTCCTGGTTTAAGGATTCTTTTTTGTGTATAGTTTCTGCCTGAATGGCAAGTCATCTTCCCATGCAATATCAGATAAAGTTGGTTCAATAATCCTGTCACTTACTTTCCACACAGTTGTTCTCTTCTGCTTTTGTGGTGTGTTTTGCTCCTCAGTGTCTTGATACAAATTTGTCACACTGCTGGTCGATATGAAATCAATTATGGTTTGATATAGCAGAGTTGCAGATTTTTTTAAATTTTCTGGTCTGAAAAAGATTATCCAGGACTGTCTTCACAGCTTATTCTTCAGAAACATCACAAATTTCGCGTAATAAATGAGAAATATAGTTGTTTGTCACTGTCATGATTTCCTCTGCAAAAACCCAAACATTACCTTCATTCATCAACTAAACCTTAATTAAATGAACCTTAAAAAACCCTATCTCAGCAAGGCGCTTGTGAAATTTATTTAATGTTTTGAGGCCCTTAGCTGAAATGTTCTCTACAGCTGCAAAATGTTCCTCTTGTCTATTGAACAAACTCTGTATCCACTGCCTGCTTCTCACAGTTCAGAGTTTTTTTCCTGATGTGGTAAAAAGTGAAATTAAACCCATCGTATTCTGAATCATGTCCTGGGGAAAGTGCTGGGTTTTGTGCTGGAGGAATCAATTGTACCAGTAGAAGTTGATGGCAATGATACCAGGAAGGACTGAAAATAAAATAAGGCTAATGGCAGAATGTTCCCGTGGAATGAAAGAACACTTTTCTGCTGTAGATGAAGAGCTGAAAGATTGTTCACGAGGGGAAAAGGTACATATTGGGACCCTAAAGCTGATCTGTGAGGCAGACAGCAAATGTCAATTCCTTGCATCAGTTAAAGTTGAGATAAAATCTGTTATATGCAACACTACCACATGACCCCTTGTCTCTACCACTGCTCCAAGATAAAAAAATGTAGACAAATAACTCTCGTGGAGATGATGGAAATATTAGTCCAGGAACAGTGTCAGATGACAGGTCATCTGTTTTCTTCATCAAGGTAATGAAAGATTTAGGATTGACAAAGATATTAAGCAAGGGGAACTTTCTGATTGCATGCAAATCAATGACTTGGTGGGAAAACAGTGCTTCAGTAGGAGGAAACAACCTCATGATAATTTTTGACCTTTCACTTGAAACAAATAGAAATATTTTACAGGCAATAGCATAAAAAGTCATAGGGGAAACAGATGTGGCTCAGAGTGCACAGTCCTTCAGTAATTTAAGGTCCTATTATAATCAGCCAAAGCATCAGAAAAAAGTTTAATGAAAAGGGAGAGATCATAGGAACTAATGAGTACTAAATCAACACATGAATTGTTCTACTGATACAGCAAATTAATGTATGTTCTGGTGCAGTGAGTGAGGTGTGTTCTCTGCTTCTCTTGTGCTGATCACAAGTAAATAAAAAAAGAACTTAGAAGTCTTTACTGTGACCCAGTGTGGGAGAAAAGTGGTGCATCCCCAGTGAGCAATGCCCACTTTGCCGCTGCAGCTCTTTCTCTGCCTGGAGCTAAATGCTGTGGTGAGAGAATTTAGGTGTGAATATTCTCATTGTGAAACTGGTTGCCAAAGACAAACCTTGATGTAAAATCAAGGCTAGCATCTGACATGGAAATGTGCAGGGGGAACTCCATCCTTGCAGGTGAACAGTTTTGTAAGGTATGTCCTCAAAGCTGGTCTAACCTGTGCTTCAGAATGGGCAGGAAAAGGATGGACTCTTCAATTAGAGAGGAAAAACATTGCCCACTCCCTCCACGTGTACACAGAGCACCTTACACAGACCTGGTTCTGGTGAACTCGATGGGCTGCCAGTCCTTGAGGCTGAAATCCCACTCCTGTGTGCAGGCAGTGGTGGCCTGAGCTTATCCAAACCAGACAGAAGTGTCAAGCTCGGACTCTGCACAAATTAAGTCATTGATATCCAGGGCTGTTAATTAGGATTAGTGATGTGCTGTAGTGAGTTACCTGTTTCCAGTTGTTCCCAGATTGCGCCCATCCAGGATTCTGCATTCCCCTTCTCTTTCCCACCCTTCTCCCCTCCCTCCACACCTGTTCCCGGCAGCGCTGCCTTGGGTGTCGGCACCTCAGACCCGCCCCACTCCTCTTTCACCTCAGCCCTGTTTGTCCCTGCTGCTCCAGCCCAGCAAAGCTGCCTCTGCTCCTTCCAGGACTCGCTGCTGCCCTTCTTTCCCCTCTGCTGCGGATTTATCCCCCTGCTGGCAGCTGGGCTGTCTTATCACGGACCGAAAGCCTGAGCTGGGCCAGGCAACTCAGTCTTCTGAGTCCCCAGAGAGGCACCTAATGATTAAATATTTAATTAAAGATGACATGACTCCTGAGCCAAACAGAGAATCACATACCTCATACCTTATTTGATGTCGTTAGAAAGCTTTGACTCCTGGTTTAGCAAACATAAACTTTTCCAAACAAATAAATCTAGAAATATGTATCAAATATCTACATTTTAACTATACATGAGGTTTGGGGGTATTTTTGGTTGGTTTTGTTTTTTTTTTTTTTTTTTTTTTTTTTTTTTTTTTTTTTTCCCCCGCCCTGGATAAGTAAGTATTGCCCAGGCTGACTGGAGCACATTGGTTAGCCATGGCACTTCCCTGTTCTGCAAGGTACAGCTCATGTGGTGGGGAGCCCTTCCCTGCTCCCAGTGAGGAGATTTGCCAGTTTGGGGACTTCAGGTCACGTTTTTCATGGCCGTTTTTTATAGAATCACAGAACATGCTGAGTTGGGAGGGACCCATCAGCATCATCAAGGACACCCCAAGAGTCCACCACACTCCTGAGAGTGTTGTCCAAACACTCTTGACCTCTGTCAGGCTTGAGTCCATAATGACTTTCTATAAGTGAAATTAAATATCTTGATTTGGTTTATCACCAGTTTCTTCCTCTTAGTGATCCCACTCTTGCTCTCCGATATTGAAGTCCATTTTAGGTGTTGCTCCATCCTTCTGCAGCTGTGTGACTTGCACCTGTATGTGCAGAAAGCCAGTCCTACTCTGGAAGCTTTTAAATAGAGAATACATGAAAAAGAATTCAAATGTGAGATCCATTCAGTCAGTGCTATTTTATGCTGCCAAGCAAAAGGAAAAGAGAAGGCACTGGGATCATGTACCCAAATTTTTAAAAATTTCTGACAGCACTGAGAATGTCTTTGGTTTCATAAATGAATGGCTTGAACTGTTCTTGCCTCCAAGGCAAATCTGTGAAGTATCAAGAAGGAATGATGCCTTGAAGATACTCTGATGGGTAAGGAGGAGATTGCTGCACAATGACTGGCACTTGTGCTCTGGAAACAAAGCAGTGCTATTACAATTAAAGCAGCATCACCTGAAAGATGAGCTGGGGGGAGATTGCCCTTTTACGGTGCTGCATTTTTCTCTGAAGAAAGGAATAAATTAGTATATTACTGTGCTATCTTTACCGAAGATATTTTCTCCTTGGTGCTTGTCAAATTTCAATTCATAGAAGCTGATTTTTCTTTGAAACCTGCCTGCTTTCAGAGCACCATCTGCTGGTACTTCCTGGGTCCCGTGGTCTGCTGCCGGAGAGCTGTGTTCCTCTGCATTCCCCAGAGGAGGGGAAGGGTCTGGTGGTGCTCACTGCAGCTTGGTTGTGTTGTAAACAGCATTTCTTTAGTTAAACTTGTGTTCAGTATCCATTCACCCTGCCAGAGCCTGTTTTCTGAAGGTAATTCTTATTCACATTATGAACACTTCTAAAAGGAGCAGGAATGTTTGCATTATGGGGATAATGCTTGAGTGGTGCTTTGTGGGTTTGCCCCTTAAGTTTTGTGTAAGCTCATCCACAGCTCTGCAGAGAAGGAGGCTGTGCTTTACCAAATGTGAGCAAATGTGTTTAACAGACTTTGTGTTGAACTTGTCAGATTTTCAATTATGTCTTTTGTTCCATGCTTTATTGCCTCTCATCTCTGCTCAAACACAATTTATTTCTTTCATTAACATGAATGAATTTGCCACATTTGAGAAAAATCAGTGATGAGTGATCAAATTTTAAGAATTTATAGATATGAGATAGTTTTAGGTCTGAATTGTGTTGAGGTTGTCAAAGAATATTTATGTGGGTTCTGGCCTTGGACCTATGGGTGGGTTATGAAGGTCCAGTGACCTTTTCTCAGCCAAAGTTATCTTTTAAACCATAGCACAGTTTTGGATGTCCTATGTCTACAAAAAACCAAAGAACACTTCTATTTCTAGCCACAAACTTATCAAAACATTTTAAAGGATTTAAAACTCATATTTTAATCATGTTGATGACTTGGTTGTTTTTAGAAAGAAAACTCTAACTGAACTCTATGATACAAAGTCATAAAAATGTCTCCTAAAAATATCTCTTCGTAGGGTGACTATGGAAGGTCAGCTTGTGAATCCATGGAGTCAGGTGCCACAGGCATGGCAGCTGCATGTTATATTGTATATATTTATTTTACCCAACTGCTGTGAGGTGGTGTTATCATATTAAGGATGAGATCTCTCTGTTCTGAGGATAGAGGTGCTTGTGCAATCAGGTAGGATATCTAAAATTCAGATGAGAATGGAATTGCTATCATCTACATCCAAGTTGCACAATAAATCCTTTGCTACAACCTCCTTCTCTTAGTACAGCGCGTTCTGTGTGCCACTTCAGCTGAGTGAAGTACAGCTGAACTTCTCAAATACTTCACTGTACTGTGTTTTTGCAGAAATCTGTTCCCAAATGTCAGTCCCAACCGTGAATTCAGAGGGCTTGAGGTGGAACACAAGTACAGTACTTGTCTTTCATCCTCTGTCAGATTTTGTGTGTGTAGGTGGCAAGCTCAAACAGCACCTGTCAACTACTTATTGGTTATTGGCTCGGGACAGAGTTGTTTACATTTAGTTCTGAGGCATCCATTTGTGTAGTACTTTGTATCTGCTTTCAGAATTGTACCAAAAATCATGAAATTTTAGGTTCAACAAAGTACACGGTCTCAAAGCAGGAGCTCTAATTTAAAATCACTTTGTAATCAACAAAGAAAAATTGGTCAGAAATCAGTTACCAGTGCACAGCTTGGTGGCAGGACTGTATTTAAGATATGTAGTCTATCAGCCATTGAGTGTACAGGAGATACTAAAGAATTACATTAACATTTTCCAGACTGACTTTTAAGAACCAGGGTTTAACAACTTGGGTTGTACCCTCAAGGTAATTGTGTCCAGTCCCTTATGCTTCAAGGGAGATGAGCACACAAGTGAAT